>APFE030049211.1:0-66384 GCA_000404065.3 Pinus taeda | reverse complement strand
TGCCTGGAGAGTTCTGTCCGCGCCTGTGAAAACCCTCAGGTTCTGTTCTCGCTGTACAGTGACGAAACTACTGTGGTTTAGTAGTGTTTTGAGGCTGTGGATGAACGCCTTCGGGACCTGCAACGTTTTTCTTCCTGTTTTTAATGGTATTATATGGAATTTTTGGTATATGTCGTGATTTTCGATTTTTGCATTCTCGTTGGCTATGCTCCTCAATTTAACTTGACTGGTTCGTTTTCTCAATGGCAGGCTCGCACCTTCATTCCACGCTCCTCCTGGTCACATGGTAAGTTTACTTTTCATGTTGGAGATTCTGGGTTTTTCTGGTTTCGTTTCTAACCCCTGCTTGCCACTGTCAGCAGGTTATGGTTGTTCTCTGGTTGTTTTGCAATCCTCCCTTACTCTCAGGTAACCTTTAATCAAACCCTTGCTCTGTCGTTTCCTGGTTTCTTCGGCTTACGAATGTGTTTTCGATTCTAACATTGTTTGGTCGTTTTTTTTTTTAATGACAGGTATCCACCTGTAACGCTCTATGGTTGAGGTTATTCTGCGGCCCTGTTGGTGATTTCGCTGCTTCAGTCACGGGTAGCTCTGTTCCGTTCTGTAGATATGCATTTGACTATTTATGTTTTAAGTCTGTTAGGTCCTGTAATGGTCAAGTCCGGTCTGGTGGAGGTGGTATCCCTCTCGGCTAAGCTTTCCTCGCTTTCGTGTTCTGTTATTTAGGAACCCTTTTTGGTTACTAGCTTTCTGTTATGGTCTTCTCGGACAGCTCTGTTGTAAACCTTCGTTTTTGATCTTGGAAGTTGTTAGACACGTCTGAGTATTCTGTCGTTTTTTAAGAGAGGGTTCTATGACAATTCTCGAGCCCTCCTTCTGTTGCTTCGTGTTCGGTCCTACAAACCCTCGGCTTCCTGTTTGGTCGATTGTGATTTGAAATGGCTCTGCTGTGTATGCCACTGTGTATTATTGGTTCAACAATGAACCTCTGTCTGTAACCTATATACTCTGATCAATATATTTAATGGACTTTTTCCCTACAGTGAATGTGTCGCTCGGCTCTTATCTATTCGTTAACAATAATATATGGAATTGTATATCTCTGCTTTTAAATGTTCGATGATACTGTATGTGCAAAAAGAACTTACAATGTGCTTTTGTTCTGGACTGTAATTATCGTTCCATATATATTCAATTTTAGGAGATTTCGTCGAGTTCAAAAAAAATACCTGTAGATTGTTTTCGTTACCGAATGTAACCTTGTGTCTGTGGGTTACTTCTAAGACCCTTCGCTGTTTCTCGTTCTCGTTCTATGGCTCAAGTCGACTTCGGTCTTCCGCCTGTACTTGAGTCGCCTTGTTCGTTTATTTCTTCTATAGTGTCGTGGCTGTTAACACGTTTTCACACACGATGGCACACTCTCTAATAAAAGAATACTCTATGCTTGTAAGTCTGATGGCAGTAACTAATCTTGTAATTCGATTATACAGTAATGGATGGAAATCAAATGAGTGTTGTTTTTCTGATAAAACAAAGATTAATGCTTTGCTCGATTTTCCTTTTTTCGGGGGAGAGAACCCGTACAATGATGTCCCTCCTGTTTTTAAATGAAATGTTTTCAACTGTTCTTGGTAAAACTACTTTAACAGAAAGTAACTATTTTGCCAGTTATGAAACTAATTCCAACTGCTACAACTGTAAGGAACTAATTTAGTTAATTGTCCTGTAATCAGTCTCCTAAACAACTGTAACAGATAAAATAAATAAAAACTAAAGTAAAATTAAAATCAAATGACCGACAAGCCCAACACTTGTCTAGTTAAAACGAACGACCATTTGTTTTTGAATTCTTCGCGAGACTGTTAGCCTTTTAAGTCTCCTCGGAGCTGGATGCTCCTGCATCAAAGTAACTTGATAATACTCTATGTTTGATTTCTTCATATGGACGTTTCAAAACTAACTCGGTTTCATATTCAGGATTGAAAATCACCATTAAAGAAACCTCGCAGATTAATCACAAGAATTTTCCATGGAAAGCTGATAGGTTGCCTTCTGTTGATGACGGCTCTTGTATTCAATGCAACACGATCTTAAAAGGATTTCACAGCTTCGACATTCAAACCACTTGAGAGAAACTACTCTTCATTGCTATCTGCTTATAATGGAAAATTGCTTAGATGAGAAAACACATATAATAATAATAATGTAATCTTAAGGTCACAGCAAAGCCAGACACTGAATTGGTATATGAAATCCCTTGTTTGTGTGACAAGAGATCCACTTCTGCAGAACAATTTGACTGCTAAGTTTACCAAGGCATACGTACTCTACCCCAAATTTGGTGTATCAGACCCCTTGGTTATGAAATAATGGACCAGCTATTTAAATGTCACCTTTAGATTTGTCACAGGGAAGGGAGTGCTTAGGCATGTAACACGTTTTATTATTGTTTACCTGTTAGAATGCTTTCTGAAAAGTTCATATTTTAAATAAAATAGAAATTGTGTTGATTAGGATTCTTAATTTTTGGTTAAAAGTATTTGGTTGTTAAAATAAAATCTTATTGTGCTGCTTCCATTTGAATATTTTACTGTGTTGAAATTAGCAGGTCACCTAACAAAACCATCTGACTGGACCTTTCCAATTTAACCATACTGGAGAGAATGTAAGTATTTTCTTTAAACATAAACCTCCACTTTCTAGGTCATTTGATCTTTAGCCAATTATGTATATTTGGAAAAAAAGCACGAATATTACAAAGAAAGTTGTGATTATTTGTTCACTGGTTGTGTAGACATCTACAAAACAACAACGTGAATGGCACAGTTCCAGATTGGCTATCAGAACTAAAAAACCTTAAAGAGTTGTATGTTGCTCTTTGCACTTTTGTGACAATTATTCAAAATAAAATGGATTTCCATTACCAAAATTGTATAACAATCGTGTTTAGCGTTATGGTGCGGATTCCAATACAACTTCTCCGCAAGACTTCGCTAAAACTCATGCAATCTTATATTTCATTTTTGTATTCATCAGCAATTTTCGTTGTATTTTGTTTCCAACTAGTGCAATGTATTCTGCAGACAATGCTAATACCTAAAGAGTTGAAGGGCCATATAATCTTAGGCTTATTGACAATACTTTTATTTCAATGCGTTGCAGATTCTTTGGTAATCGCTACCTCTGTATGCATAAAGGGGAAAGTATCGTTCAATCAAAATCTAAAAAATGCCAAAGTGAAAATTGTTCTTGGAATAACGATACTCGGAGCTTTGATGATATTTGATGATCGCTTTAACATTAATGGTGTGTATTGCCATATGTTGGAAGAAATCCAGGAGGAAATATCACATAAATGAATTCCGTACAATTTTGTTTCAGATCACTAGACGATCATGTTTCCAAATATCGGTTGAGTTTCCTTCTTTTCGCCTTTGAGTTTTACTGTGCACTCCATGGGATGGCAAGATATTTTTACTGCTTTTTCCCATTCTTTTTATGTCACTCTTGAAGATATTTTAATTGCTTTTCCCATTCTTTTATGTCACTCTTAGCCTCAGAGTTAATCGTTTCTTTGGTATGCCAATTGTTGTTGTTGTTATTCTTCCCTGGCTTTTGGCAAGCACTGATTAGTATTAAATTATATACCCCATACACCAATTAAAACTACCTGCGGCCAACTCTTTAGCCGTATCTCTGCAGACTTAATACCTGCGGCCAACTCTTTAGCCGTATCTCTACAGACTTAATCCCCCGTACGTTTTGACGTGATTTTATAATTAAATTGCGAAAATCAACTGGCATGTGTCAATGCTTGGGACGTTTGAATATGTGGTGGGCGTTTGAATTTGAGCTTGTGAAAGCCACTGACACCAGAAATCCACTTATAATGGCCATTTATAGAGGTTTCTTGATTTTGGGTAATTAACTTAACCTCTTGATTTTTCAATGTGTTCCTTGTAATATAGATATAAACAAAACATCTAAAGAAAAGTAATTGCACAATGATCCAGTCCAAGAAAACAAGGTTTTCCACAAACCAATTAACTCTTCTAGAAAATTCAACAATGTCAATTTAATAATCCTATCGGCCTCTCTTTGTACCTTTTGGGACAATTGCTAGTTAATATTTATTTTAAATTAAAACAATAGTTATGGGTTCACTGTTATTATTATTAACAATAAAATAATATAAATTATTAAAAAATAATATTTATTTTTAATAAATAATTTATTTATTTATGGTTAATTAATTATTATTAATATTTATTAAATAATAATGACATTAAATTCTATTAGCAATAAAAATAATAATGTTAACTAATAATAGTAGTAATATTGTAAATAAATTTCTTTCGGATTAACCACATCATTAGGATTGGGTCGACATTTCGAACCAACTACTGTAGTTCATCTTCATGACAAGGTGAAAAAATCAATCGATCTTCAAGAATAAATATCATAGATGCATGATTTCCCAGAGTTAGCAGTTGGAAACTAGCTATTAGTGAATTAGTTAGTAAGGTAAATAAAATAATATTATAAATTGGTTGTTATGAATTATTTATTCAACAATTTTATAATATTAGTTTGTTTACCTTAATCACTGATTCACTAACGACTAGTTTCCAACAACTAACTCCAGACAATGATGCATCCATGCTATTTATTCTTGAAGATTGATTGATTTTTTCACCTTAACCTAAAGATGAACAACATTAATTGGTTTGAAACGTCGACCCAATCATAATAATGTGATTAATCTGAAAGACATTTATTTACAATATGGATCACAAAAGTCTTAGATATAATAATAATAATAATAATAATAATAAGTAATAACAATAATTATAATAATAATGTTTTTACATTATAATTAACTACTAACTACTAATAATTAAATAATAATAATAATTTTATTATAATAGTTATTTTTATATTTATATTATTATATATTTATCTTTATAATATTAGTTTGTTTACCTTAATCACTGATTCAATAACAACTAGTTTCCAACAACTAACTCTGGACAATGATGCATCCATGCTATTTATTCTTGAAGATTGATTGATTTTTTCACCTTAACCTAAGGATGAACAACATTAATTGGTTTGAAACATCGACCCAATCCTAATGATGTGATTAATCTGAAAGACATTTATTTACAAGATGGATCACAAAAGTCTTAGATATAATAATAATAATAATAATAATAAGTAATAACAATAATTATAATAATAATGTTTTACATTATAATAATACTACTATAATAATAATAATAATAGATAATTTTACTATAATAGTTATTTTTTAATATTTTTATATTATATATTTATCTATATAAATATCAATTTTATGATTAATAATTTAGATTTATAACATTAACGGTTATTCGCATTTTTTCAACCACATACTAATGTGATTGGATTTAACAAAATTAACAATCTCTAGGGTTTATAATTCCCGCAATTTATAATATTAATAATCTTGTGCGGTTTATCAATTCCCTTTGGTTTAAAAAGTGATTAATCTGAAAGCATTTATTTACGATATGGATCACAAAAGTCTAGATATAATAATAATAATAATAATAATAAGTAATAACAATAATTATAATAATAATGTTTTAATTTATAATAACTTACTACTACTAATAATAATAATAATATAATAATAATTTTATTTAATAGTTATTTTTAATATTTTTCATTATTATATTATTTTATCTATATAAATATCAATTTTATGATTAATATAGATTTATAACATTAACGTTTATTCGCATTTTTCAACCACATTTACTAATGTGATTGGATTTACAATATTAACAATCTCTAGGGTTTATTAATTCCCGCAGTTTATAATATTAATAATCTTGTGGGTTTATCAATCCCTTAGGTTTAAAATATCAATCTCTTGGGTTTAAAATATTAATTCCTAGGTTTATAAATCCCTTGTATTTAATATTGATCCCTTGGGTTTATAATATTAATAATTCTTTGGGTGTACAATTTAATCCTTTAGATTTATAATATTAATAATCTCTTGGGTTTATTAATCCCTTGAATTTAAAAATATTAATTTCTAGGGTTTATTAATACCTTGGGTTTAAAATGTTAGTTGTCAGGATTTACTAATCCTATGTGTTTTTAATATTGATTTTTTTTTTTAATCTTTTAGGTTTATAAGATTTCTCTTTTGAGTTTACTAATTGATTGGGTTTATATTAAAACACTTGGGTTTAAATTGCTTTGGTTTATAATATCCAATAATTTCCCTGGATTTGTAATCTAATAAATCTCCAATTATTACATGGTTGGGTTTAAAATATTTAACTTTCTAAACATTTATTAATATCTTGAGATCAATATTTAAAACAAAAAGGTTAAATAAAACCAAAAAAAAAATAAATTATTATAATATATATATTTAAAACCTAAATTTTTAATTTTATAATATTATTATTATTATATATATATATATTTCTTTCTTTCTTCTTCTTTCTTGATAATACTATAATATATTTTAGTTTATATATAATAAAATCATAATATAATATTATAATATACTCAAAAAGTAAATATATAAAATATATTCACAATTATATTAAAAGCAAATATAATATACCTCTGCGGCTCTATTAAAACCTCTTAATGCAGTTCGATTAAAAACAAATATAGATATCTTTGATGCGGTTCGATTAAAACCTTTGGGCTCACAGATGTGATGCGGTTTTATTAAAACTTCTGGGCTCGCGCATTCCATAATAGATTGCCTCTGTGGTGGTTCCGAATGCGGTTCAATTAAAAACAAATATATATACCTCTGCGACTCTATTAAAAACTTTTGTGGTTCCGAATGCGGTTCGATTAACAACAAATATATATACCTCTGCAGTTCTATTAAACCTTTTGTGGTTCCAAATGCGGTTCGATTAAAACTTCTGCGGATTTGACTAAAATCCACGGTTCTATTACCTCCGGCGGTTCAATTCAAAACTAGAGGAGTGAAGATCCCTGGAATCCAGAAAACCTCTACAGCGCTAGGGAAAATTGCGATGACCATTGCTCTCGAGAATATTGCTCCCGATCCAATCAGGGCCGCGGGCTGTTGTGAGCACGAGCGATCTACAGTCAGGTTTGATTATATCAGGTGCACACATTCCTTATTTTTTTCTAATACATATTTGCTCATATATTTTCAAGAATGAATATTTCACCACAGCTAGCAAAGATTACCAAACGCAGACCTAGCACAATTACTCTACAAGGCCTTTATGAGTATATAACGTCTTTAGAAAAACGTAGAGAAGAAAGAGAAGCCAAGCTACAAACAAAGTTAAAAGCCATGCTGGAAAATAAATTTCCATCTCTTGAAGACACGCTCCAAAAACAAATAGAAAATAAAATAGAACTATTAGAGAATAAAATGGAGGCAATGGAGACTAGACTGCAAATTATAGAAAAACAAAACCAAGATACTAACCAAACATCCCAGCAAGGAGATGATAATACTTTACAGAGTCTTAAAATGAAAGACATGATAAAAGAACTAAAAGAAAAAGTTAATAGCCGCCTCACCCTAAATAATGTGGTAGATAAAGTAGATATCAAACCAATTAAAGATGAAATGAAAAAATTAATAGAATTAGACTACGAACGTAACAAAAGGGCCTTGAACCTTATAATCTTCGGTTTAAAAGAGGAAGTAGATGAAGATACTTTAGCCATAGCCCAGACAGAATTACATAATAAATTACAAATTGAAACAACGTGTCTCACAGAAGCAACAAGGTTGGGGAAATTAACTTAGAATAAAAGAAAACTAATCCAAATAAAGGTGAGCTCTACTGATCATAAGTACAACATACTTAGTAAAACCTCAAGTCTAAAAAAAACAAGAATATTTATAAATGAAGATCTCATTCTAGAAGATCAAGAAGAATAAGAAAGGAAGTTCAAAAAGTAAAAGAAGCTAGAAAATAAGGAAAATGGCCAATAATCAGAAATAAAAAAGCCTTTATTCAAGATAGAAACCAAAAAGACAGTAATAAATAGCAATTCAACATGCTCCAAATCCTTTCTTGGAACTGTCGGGGTTTTCCATGGAACAAAGGCCCCAAGCTAAGCTGGATCTCAATTGATGTTGATATTATTTTGCTTGTTGAAACTTGGGAGCACGAAGAATCTAAGGTCCCTAACATAGATGGCTTTACGCTATGGTCTACCTAGAACAAGTGATCCTCTCGTAGAGGCATTGGGGGAATAGCTTCTTACATTAAGAAGAACATCTCCCCCTATGCTAGGATTTATAAAAACAACCCTCACAACCAATATAGTTGGATAGAGATCAGTGACATTAATAATAGAAAGACCTACATAGCAATATGTTATTTCCCCCCATCAATTCTAACTTCTATACTTCTATAAGAAGAATAATCTAGATAAAAATAGCCCTTACAATAGCTTAAAGAATGATATTTCTAGCCTAAGGAATGAAGGTAATATCTTTTTAATAGGTGACTTTAATGCTCGAACTTCAAGCAACCAAGCTATTATTCTAAGCAATCATTCCAACCCTAATCCTCTTTAGTTATATGAAGACCCTACTATGGTTAGAAGGTACAAAAGGAGCTCTAAAGACCTCAGGGAAAATTTGTTTGGGTCGGAGCTAATTAAGCTGTGTAGTGCTCAGGATCTCATAATTTGTAATGCTCTAAAGAAGTGGCCCAATTCCAGCGAGATGACATGCATCCATGGACTTGGTAGCAGCGTGGTAGACTATGTTATTTTCGATCTCCCATTATACAACGAAATAATAAATTTTGACATCTAACGACCACGAGCCTGACTCTGATCATAGGCCTTTACTTGTAACTCTCAATGTTATCATGCATAGAGATCCCATGGAAAATAATCCTTATAGCTAAAAAAACTTAATATTTGATAAAAATAAAAACGATCTCTTTCTAAATGAATTAAAAACTAATTTACTTCATTTATCTAGTATAGACAACATAGAATATATCTATCATAATTTTACTACAACCCTCTCATATTCTATTAACAAGTTCTCAATTGAAGTTTCAAATAATAAAAGAAATAGCAAAACCAACCCATGGTATGACAAAGATTGTAAAAGTGCGAGGACAACAATTAAGGAAGTTGTTGATGAATCTCTTAAAATGGACAAGATAAAAATATACAAAGTCCTAACTAAAAGGAAAAATAAGCGGGACACTTGTCTAAGACAAGAGAATCTCTTACACCTCTCTAAGGTAGCTCCTATGAAATTTTGGAGGCAGATTCTCACTAGGAAAACTAAAGATAATAATAAAATTGCTCTACACGATTGGAATTCCTATCTTAAAAAGCTCTATGAATCTCCAAATGTCATGGATAACTCGAAAACCCTGCTCACAACGAAAGAATTTTTCTCTTTAGAAGACATTGAGTTTGGGGTTAAATCCCCTGGCTAATGGGAAAGCTAAAGACATTGAAAGCTACCAGGCGCAAATCTTAAAAATTGGGGGTCATGTCCTCATCCCCCACATCCACAAGCTTTTCAATCAAGCAGTCAAGCAAGGGTTCCCTAAACCTTGGACTGAGATTCCCATTATCCCTATTTTTAAAAGTGGGGATATAAATAACCCCTCCAATTATCGAACAATTATGATCAGCGCTCTCTTAGCCAAGTTATATGGTAGTATTTTGGAAAAAAAGTTGAGCATATGGCTTGAAAGTGAAGGTAAGTGGGCTAAAGGCCAAGCGGGTTTCAAAAGGCATCACTCAACAACAGACCACCTTGTTACACTTAAGATCATTATGGAAGAATGTCGTAATGATAAATCCAATCTCTTTTGTTGCTTTGTGGACTTTAGAAAGGCTTTCGATACGGTTCCTAGAAACAACCTTTGGAATAGATTAGAAGAGCTAAAGGTTACTTTCGAGTTGAGAGCTGTCGCTATAAGGTTATACGAGAATGTAATTACCAAGCTAAAGAGCAATGAGAGGTGGTCGAAAGATATTAAGTGTAATATTGGAGTTAAACAATGTTGCCCCCTTTCCCCTACCCTATTTAGAATTTACATTGACAAGCTCGAAGGTTATTTAAAGGAAGCCGGATGTGCCGGCACGATCTTAGCTGAGATAGTCGTCATCCTTCTTCTTTATGCTGACGATATTGTTCTTCTTGCAAGGTGCCCATCTGATCTTGATAAGCAACTCAGGGTTCTTAAGGATTTCTGCTCTACCATGGGTATGACTGTTAACACTGACAAAACAAAAGTTATGATTATCAAATCCAAGAAGGACACTTACGCTAATTTTATGTATGACACTAATAACTTGGAGGAAGTGTATTCTTACAAGTACCTAGGAATTGATATTCATCACAAGCTCAAACTGGAACTATAGCATTGAGAAAAGGATTAATGGGGGTGGAAAGCTTATTTTGGTCTTGAAAATAATTGTAAAATGACAAACCTTGTAATGTGGGATAAAAAGAAGTTCCTCTTTGAAACTTTAGTCACCCCTGTTATCTTATATGGATGTGAGATTTGGGGTTGCAGCGTCTCTAGAGAATCCTGGAGAAAGATTGAGCAAATCTAGAAGCGTTTTATAACATATCACCTGAAAATTAAAAATAATACACCCTATCTTATTCTCCTTATAGAAGTAGGTATTTCCCCTATCGAGAGCCTGTTGATGATTAGGCTTCTGTTGTACAAGCACAAACTCAATAACATAGAATATCATAGACTTCCTAAGCTAGCTTTAAATTCCAGCCAAAACCACATAAGGCTCAAATGGAGGTGGTATAAAAACACGAGGGCCTAGTTAGACTATTGGGAGATCAATGAGAATGAAGCATTGCAAAACATTAATAACATTAAAGATATTGTTACTTATAAGTTCAAAGAAAAAATGTGGTGTGAGAAAAATTTAGCGGCTAAAAGAAAATTAAGTTATTATAAAAAGGTCATCAACCCCACCCTAAAAGATCAAAAATAACTCTCTATTTTAACTAGCTCAAAGAAGAAAATTAATATAACAAAGATTAGAACGAATTCTCATGAGCTCCATAGTCCAATAAGTCGTTGGGCAGTGCCTAAAACACCATGGATGGAAAGGATCTGCAATCTATGTGAGAATAAGAACATCGAGAATGAAAACCACTTCCTCTTAGAGTGCCCTCATACAACCACATAAGATCATAGTTTCATAATCTTTGTTGCAATACTGACCTTTCTAGCCTTTTACAATGTCAAAATTATAGTAAGCTTGCGAGGCTTCTCTCCAAGCTTTTTGAGCATAGGAATAAAATCTTGAATCAAACCAAATAATATGTTTCTTTAGGTCCAATAGAGCAAGTTCGGTCTCAACAGACGTTAACCATCATCATCATCATCAATAATAATTAAATGTAACAATGTTATTGTTACTATGCATTATATTATAGTCTTAAATATAATTATTAATATATTAGCAAAATTTTATGTAATTACTAATATTATATTAATATACAGAATAATGTTAATATAAAAAATATAATTATATAAATAATAAATAATATGGCTATTATTATTTATATAGTTATTAATAATGATAATTATTATTATCCAATTTTAAGATCATGGCCAAGCGAGACACTAAATTGGTGTATGAGCCCTCTTGTTTATGGGACAAGAGACCCAACAATTTGACTGCTAAGTCTAAAAAGGCATACATATTCTACCCCCTCCGATTTTGACCATGTAACCTCTTAAGAGGAAACGCGCAACCCTATATACGGAATAATGTTAATATAACAAATATAATTATATAAATAATAATAATATGGCTATTATTATTTATATAGTTATTAATAATGATAATTATTATTATCCAATTTTAAGGTCATGGCCAAGCGAGACACTAAATTGGTGCATGAGCCCCCTAATAATGATAATTATTATTATCCAATTTTAAGGTCATGGCCAAGCGAGACACTAAATTGGTGCATGAGCCCCCTTGTTTATGGGACAAGAAACCCAACAATTTGACTGCTAAGTCTAAAAAGGCATACATATTCTACCCCCTCCGATTTTTACCATGTAACCTCTTAAGAGGAAACACAACCCTTAATGAGAAATAGTTAGCTTTTAACCAAATACACCTAACAATTATTAATGAGGTGGGTGGTGGATATATGTCTATCACCATATGTGAACCACATTGGTAAATATGGTTGTACTAGTATACTTTCAAGTTAATTAATAAAAAACATATAAATAAATATTTATTTACATACTTTGAATTTAATTAATAAAAATATATATTTAAAAAAAAAAAAAAAAAAAAAAAAAAAAAAAAAAAAAAAAACCTAAAACTTTTAATATTTTTTATTTCTTTAAACCATCTCGAAACAAAGGTAAACCTTATCATGGGTAAACTATTACCTCTTCATTTTATAAGGCAAAAAAATTCCATGAATTATTAATTAGATGAAAGAAATTTAAATGGCTAAAATAAGTGATTAGCAATTAGAAATATTCAAAGATGGTCAATAATTGAATTCATAAAATCCACTGTAAATAGAATTTTGGCTAATAAACTTTTGTGTGGTAAGTTCCAAAAATAATAAAATGATTACACCAAAATATTTTATAAGGTAAAAAATTTCCATGAATTATTAATTAAATGAAAGAAATTTCCAGCCAAAACCACCTAAGGCTCAAATGGGGGTGGTATAAAGACACGAGGGCCTAGTTAGACTATTGAGAGATCAATGAGAATGAAGCATTGCAAAACATTAATAACATTAAAGATTTTGTTACTTCTAAGTTCAAAGAAAAAATGTGGTGTGAGAAAAATTTAGCGGCTAAAAGAAAATTAAGTTATTATAAAAAGGTCATCAACCCCACCCTAAAAGATCAAAAATAACTCTCTATTTTAACTAGCTCAAAGAAGAAAATTAATATAGCAAAGATTAGAACGAATTCTCATGAGCTCCATAGTCCAATAAGTCGTTGGGCAGTGCGTAAAACACCATGGATGGAAAGGATCTGCAATCTATGTGAAAATAAGAACATCGAGAATGAAAACCACTTCTTCTTAGAGTGCCCCTCATACAACCACATAAGATCATAGTTTCATAATCTTTGTTGCAATACTGACCTTTCTAGCCTTTTACAATGTCAAAATTATAGTAAGCTTGCGAGGGTTCTCTCCAAGCTTTTTGAGCATAGGAATAAAATCTTGAATCAAACCAAATAATATGTTTCTTTAAGTCCAATAGAGCAAGTTCGGTCTCAACAGACGTTAACCATCATCATCATCATCAATAATAATTAAATGTAACAATGTTATTGTTACTATGCATTATATTATAGTTTTAAATATAATTTTAATATATTAGCAAAATTTTAGTAATTAAATATTATATTTAATATACAGAATAATGTTAATATAACAAATATAATATATAAATAAAAATAATAAATAATAAATAATATGGCTATTATTATTTATATAGTTATTAATAATGATAATTATTATTATCCAATTTTAAAGTCATGGCCAAGCGAGACACTAAATTGGTATATGAGCCCCCTTGTTTATGGGACAAGAGACCCAACAATTTGACTGCTAAGTCTAAAAAAGCATACATATTCTACCCCTCCGATTTTGACCATGTAACCTCTTAAGAGGAAACACAACCCTTAATGAGAAATAGTTGGCTTTTAACAAAATACACCTAACAATTATTAATGAGGTGGGTGGTGGATATATGTCTATCACCATATGTGAACCACATTGGTAAATATGGTTGTACTAGTATACTTTGAATTTAATTAATAAAAAACATATAAATAAATATTTATTTACATACTTGAATTAATTTAATAAAAATATATATTTAAATAAAAAACTTTTAATTTTTAATATTTTTAATTTTAATCTTTTAATTAATAATAAATATGATTTTATATTTGAATTTAATATAAAATAATATATATTTAAAAAAAACTTTTAATTTTTAATATTTTTTATTTCTTTAAACCTCTCGAACCAAGGTAAACCTTATCAGGGTAAACATTACCTCTTCATTTTTAAAGGTAAAAAATTTTCCATGAATTATTAATTAGATGAAAGAAATTTAAATAGCTAAAATAAGTGATTAGCAATTAGAAATATTCAAAAATGGTCAATAATTGAATTCATAAAATCCGCTGTAAATAGAATTTTGGCTAATAAACTTTTGTGTCGTAAGTTCCAAAAATAATAAAATGATTACACCAAAATATTTTACAAGGTAAAAAATTTCCATGAATTATTAATTAGATGAAAGAAATTTAGATAGCTAAAATAAGTGATTAGCAATTAGAAATATTCAACAATGGTCAATAATTGAATTCATAAAATCCCATATAAATAGAATTTTGGCTAATAAACTTTTGTGTGGTAAGTTCCAAAAATAATAAAATGATTACACCAAAATATCATGAAATATATAATTTTCTTTTATTTATAAACCATAACCGTCATAATTGATAAAATTGAAAATAAAATTAAATGGAAAATCTACCTAACCTTTCAACATCCTTCTACCCATCCACTTGTAATTTATTTTATATTAATATATATTCAATATTCGTATAATTTTTTCTTAATTAACTGCCATATTAATATATCATTCATATATTATATAATAGAAAACAATTAATAACTTAGGGTGGCTCATAGAGCCATCTTTTCCATGAGAGACGCACACCAAGCCATCCACAGATCTAATAAAGGGTTGGAGTTCAATAAAAGTCCATGGTGGGTTGTATCACTCAAAAAGCAAAATTCCATTACATCATGTTTTTTTCTCCAGCATTTTCTGTGGTGGTGGATGGTCATTGCAGTACTCCACAGGTAAATGAGAAAAGGTAATGAAAATGGTGTCTTCTTGGGAGGTAGAGGAATTCTCTGGATTGTTAAAAGTGGCGGGTAAAAATTTCCAGAAAATCTTGTAGATGCAATGTTTGAATAATGTTTTTGATGGTGGAAATAGATTCAGCACATTTAAAAAAGTCTAGAGCATTTAAAATTATGAATTTAACAACTTTTACTTGGATTTACAAAAATCTGTCAAATTTTTTTAAAATATAATTATAAAAAAAAAAATTAATTTAATTTTAATTTTTAGAAAAATAAATAAATACATAATTTTAGACTACCCCACGAAGATTATTAGCGGGTACTTATTTCTGCACCGCAACCTGCCACCAACGTAATTTCAAAACTCAAAGACGTGCTTCACTTGAAAGATTGATGCGACAAAAGTTTTATCGAGTTGAGAAACACGCTTTATGGTTTAACGAAAATGATTGACACGATAAAAGATTTTGAGCTAAGAAACACGCTTTACGGTTTAGCTTCGACTTTTACAGTAGCAATGATTAGCTGTATTTAAAAATAAAATAAAATTGGAATAGTTTATTTTTAACAGTTGCCCTTTATTCTTAATCTTTTTTCATAAAATTCAAGAATGATCTTTTATACAAATTTATTCTTAATCTTTTTTCATAAAATTCAAGAATGATCTTTTATACAAATTAATTGATCAATTTACAAATTACAAATATGGTTGAATTTGACATTTGTATGGTTGAATTTGACATTTGTATGTATATATACTTTTAGGTGTATATATTTGAGTGTATAATTGTAATGGTTTTTTTTTAAAGAATGGTTAAATGGTTAATAATTGGTAAATAAGATGTTATTTTTTAATGTGGTTTGAAATTTTATATAGGGATATTTTTTGCTTTTATAATAAGATAAGGAATAGCTCTTATTTTCAGAAATTTATTGATATGAAGTATGAATATAAAATAAAACATTAATTATATTTTATAATTTAACTATATTTTAGTAATCCTTCTTTTATGTTTTTGTTGTTAGGTAGTATTCTCAATCCAGTAAGTGTTATGTCTCCATTAAAATTATAATATAATAAATAAATAAAGTATGTTAGATAGTATTCTACGTTTCAATAAATAATAATAATAAATAAATAAATAAAAATATGTTAGGGTAGTATCTACCATCAGTAGTATCTTACGTCTCTTAACAAAATAATTAATTATTAATAATTAAATAAATAAAAATATGGACCAAACAAAATTGAAATAACCATATATAAACAACAACAACAACAATAATATAAAAAACAACTAAAAAAAAACTACAACACAAAAAATAAAAAATCTGACTCGTAAATATTTTAATATTTCTTTTAATTAAATATTTGTAAAATAAATCTTTAAAAGGAAAAACCATATCGTATAGATATATTAAAAATTTTAATGACATACATATTTCCACATCAAAGTTGTAATATTTGAAAATATTAATTTTGTTATCATGCTATGTAAAAAAATATCTAATATTAATATTAATACCAACTTAAATTCATCTTAACCTTCGATGGATCTACTACTCATCGATAGGGATCAAATCTCTTGAGATACAAACTTTGTTTACTCTAAAAAGGTATTTAATCCCTTTCGGTACTTTATAAATCTAGAGTTAACATGAATCTAGATAAAATTATTCTAGAGTATTTATTTAAATGCAAAAATAATTTCAATACTTTAAAATACCTATCAACCTATCAAAATCAAAGAGCGTCCAATAGAAATAAAAATCTAGATTAATTTTATAATTTAGAGTATTTATTTAAATGCAAAAATAATTTCAATACTTTAAAATACCTATCAAAATCAAAGAGCGTACAATAGAAATAAAAATGTAGGGAGCGGATGGTCTTTAACCTTTGAATACATTAAAGTGAATTTGCCTAGAAACTCAATGACAAAAGAACAACTATGATGAAGGTCTATATTCTGTTCTTTGAATTCGTTAAAGTAAAGTGAATTTGCCTAGAAACTCAATGACAAAAGAACAACTATGATGAAGGTCTATATTCTGTTCTTTGAATTCGTTAAAGTGAAACCTAATGATTGAGATTAAAATACCTATCAACCTATCAAAATCAAAGAGTGTACAATAGAAATGAAATAAAAATGTAGGGAGCGGATGGTCTTTAGCCTTTGAATACATTAAAGTGAATTTGCCTAAAAACTCAATGACAAAAGAACAACTATGATGAAGGTCTATATTCTGTTCTTTGAATTCGTTAAAGTGAAAGTGAATTTGCCTAGAAACTCAATGACAAAAGAACAACTATGATGAAGGTCTATATTCTGTTCTTTGAATTCGTTAAAGTGAAACCTAATGATTGAGATTGTGAAATTTAATTTAACAAGCTACATAGTAATCAATCTAGATTAATTTTATAATTTAGAGTATTTATTTAAATGCAAAAATAATTTCAATACTTTAAAATACCTATCAACCTATCAAAATCAAAGAGTGTACAATAGAAATAAAAATGTAAGGAGCTGGTGGTCTTTAGCCTTTGAATACATTAAAAAGAATAACTATGATAAATGTCTATATTCTATTCTTTGGATTCGTTAAAGTGAAACTTAATGATTGAGATTGTGGAATTTAATTTAACAAGCTACATAGTAGCGAATACATCTATAATTTATTTTAAATATAGCTAAATTAAAATGATTTTTTTAATGAAGATTTGGCTATATCAGAAACAACTAGCAAAAGAATAAAAGGTAAAAACTAAAAACAAGATATTAAAGAAAAAAATTATACAGAGTCAACGATATCATATATTTTTTTAAGATAAGTTGTATATCATATATTTTTTTAAGATAAGAATAAAAGGTAAAAACTAAAAACAGGATATTAAAGAAAAAAATTAGAGTCAAAATCCACCATATATTTTTTTAAGATTAGAAATAAATATTTAGGAATATTAATTTATAACTTTAAAAAACACCCTTCCATAATGACCCCGGAAAATTTGTAAATTTATTACCGCTGTAGGTAAATACATTGGACAAGGTTATTATTTTCTGTTTTAATTAATAATATTGTTAACTCTGAGTTTGAGTAATAACCGAGTAATATCAAATATTGTAACTTCTCGATTGGGAAGTTGTTTTAACAACCAAAAAAGAACAGTTGCCAGCACAAGGGAAAAACCATAACTGCCTCCCCAAACGTAACCACCCAAGGGAAAGAAGGTGGGGGGAGGAAAAGGACCGTGCCGTTGGGACAGACGGGGAGGATGGCTGACCAGATAGCATTGGCACATAGTGCAGAAGGTTTGCTGAAAGCTGTGTAAGCTGTGTTCCGGCAAACAAGCTTGGGGAGATTTGGTTGTGCAGACAAATCTCGGGGGAGATTTCGGGGGAGATTTGGTTGTGCGGACAAATCTCGCTGATGGGAGGATGGGAGGAAGACGAGTAGTGAACCGGTAGTTACGAAGCTATGAAAGAGAGAAACAAATTACTAAACATACCGGGAACAGGTAAGTACAATTTATAAATAACCCTGTACTATAAGTTACTGTGCTGCCGAAGAGCTCCATTTAATGTTATCTGGTTAGATTTTGTTAAGAGGGCTCTATTTTATGTTATCTGGTTAGACTCTGTTAGAGGGTAAACTTTATTAAGAGTAAGTGTTATGGCAGGAACAGTGACTATAGGTGGGGAAATAAACAAATAGTTCATAATTGAGAAATGCAGATATTTCTTTAAATAAACAGATTATAGGGGACTGACGCCCTGTTGAGGCACCCGTGTCTGTGCGGACCAGGTGAAAAGTCCTAGGTGAATCCTGGGGGTACTCACGCTGTAGGTAAACCGAGGGAAATCTAAGCATAAAACTACACCTCAGCTGTAGTCACAGACCCTTATGGAACCGGGTAGTGTATGCCTAGATCATTTTAGAAAAAACTGCAAGACAGCAAGCTTAACAATATATTCATCTTTCGGCAATCATGGAATTTACCCAACTTCCATCCAACAGTAAAGATTACTGCTTTCGATACTTGAAAGTAAACAAAACTGAAAACATTTCTTTCATAAAACAAGAAGAAAGGAGAAATTGCTGAGCGAGACGAGGCTAGCTGGAGAATTTAACGAACACGATGCCCATTAGAGGTCGGAACCAGCAATGCAGTTATAGCGAGGTTAACCAGTAAGACAGCACTGAAAACTAAGATGACCAGCGCTATTAATAGCGCCAATACAGGACCCCTGCGCACCCTAATGGGTTAACTGCGGATTGGGGTTCTCATCAGGAGAACAAGGAAAAGTCGTGTAATGAACGGGCTTCTTTCCTCTAATCTAAGAAGCGTACCAAACCCTAAGAGTACAAAACCCTCTCCTCGAGTACAGTTGATACCCTGATAGTCGCAATTATGTGAATTCAGAGCAATGGTAAACTGTCATGACAAAAAGGAATTATCCCTCTAACTTTGAAACTATCCAGAATGTTTTCAAAACAGAAATGCATATAGATATAACGAGAACTAGAATCCATTATTCAACCTAGTGAAGAATCAAACACAGCGTGAAAATGAACCAGATAACTATATGTACATACATTCCTCCGAGTAAAACATCCATGTATATATATAATAGGGTAGAGATAGGAGTAGCGGCCGTAGCCAAATCCAGGAGCCGAATGATAGTCCATAAAGTTAAAATTCATAAATATATACATAACAAAAGGGAGCAGCGGACTATCGCTCAACCCAAGAGTCACATAACTTATCAACACATGTTCAGGGAGATAAATAATTGTACATGAATCATACAACCTCAAGCCGAGGCGAAGTTGGCACCAGAAACTTGCAAGACCTCTGCCCAGGCGAGTAAGCCCGCTAAAATTAGAAACAAGGCGGAACTATAACAGTATACTCTGATCAAAGCGCATGCAGATGAAACCCTTTACTGGGTAGTAAACTGTAGGGAGTAGCCTCCAAAAAAAAAAAGAGCCAGAACGAAACCCTTTCCAGAGCGGAAACTGGCAACCCAACCTGACAAGAGGAATTATGTATGAAGCCGCTTGAAATCAGTGATCCTTTTTTCCACCACAGTCCAGAATCAAAGGGGATTCGGAAGTGTAGACTTACCCGAGAGAAAACGTGTGCCATGCCTGGGGAAGGAGCCGACTCCTCACCATCACCGACAGCGCATCATATTCATGGCGCGACAGAGCCTGCAATAGCGGAAGTCGGATTGGAAATAAATGACAGCTTTCATGAGATAATAGGAAAATGTAGACTGAAACGAAACTGGAAAAAAAAATAGAACCAGGGAACAACCTGACCTGACTGCAAAAAGGACTGCCGAACTCCATGAGAGGGAGGCACCAGGATCGCCCCTGTACGGTGTTATAGAAAAGACCCAAGCCTGCTAATTCGCGAACAGTAAAACCTCGACCGGGAGCCAAGGCCAACTGCATCGAATGAACACCAAACCCCAGTAGCATGAGACTGAAAAGTCATTTGGAGCCATGCCAGCCGTTCGATGGAATAAACGGGGTTTCCACCATCGATTTGATCAGGAATCCCGAGGAAGGTGGTATCGCTGCAGTATCGATCAAATCGACAGCGCAACAGAGTTATTACCCGGAGATGATTCTGGCCAAGCTCGAGGTGGAGGCTTAGCTGTCACGCTCCGGGTGAGTTGCCATTAAGAGTGGAATGAGAGGTACTGTCAAAGTACTCGTCAACATTTAAATCAACCCAAAAGTAAACCAGACTCGTTATGTAATTGCGTTGGCATAGTCCGGTGTGAAACGAGGTAAAACAAAAAGAATGGAGTAGTCTATCTGGGCGGAGGAATTGTTCGGTTTCCGACGTCGCCCGGAAAATTGTCCGGCTCTGGCCGCCGGCAATCCCTCCGCCCTCCGCCACGCTCCCCTGCCTCCGCCACCCCTTCCTCCACTCCGCAATCACTCCCTGATTTTTCCACGGACCCCTTCCTCCGCTCCGCAATCACTCCCTGATTTTTCCACGGACCCCTTCCTCCGCTCCGCATTCACTCCGGATCCGAGCTGGCATCCTGAAATTTCGCTAACAGATCGCTGCCGCGGAGGAGTTTTGCCAATTTCGGAATTGCCCAATCGTCCTCGACTAGGCGCCTCCCGCTCTGCAATTCCTCCGCTCTGCTGCTCGCATCCCAGGTACAAGATCAGAGCATTGGATCGGGGCCAGTACGCTGCAGATCAGGTCGTCAGAGATCAGAGTCAATCAGATTCAGATTGAAGGTAAAATTCCTAAGATATTTTGATGAAACCTACTCACCTACGATGACTTCAGAGATCACTGCGAAGAATATCATGCTCAGGTCACTGCTATAGGAACGACAGTGGACATGAAAGGATCACAACCTAGGCCGATTACAGGCTTCATGACATTGCCTCAGATCATTATTGGCTTTACACATTGCCTCACCCGGTCAAGATTTACCTAACACGCTGGGCTGTTATAATCAGTGAGCAGTAATAATTGACGACATGTTGTATATGTGTACCGGTTATGGTGCAGAGAGGTGTAATGTGATTGTTCACTGTTACAGTGAGATCTATATTATATTAAGTTGCAGAGAATGTAAAGTATTACAGAGAGAAGGGGAGAAGCAATAGGAAAATATGGCCCTGGAGAATGGTGAAAGAAGCAGAGTATTGATCATTGGAGGAACCGGTTATTTTGGCAGAAGGTTAGTGAAGGCCAGCCTTGCCTTCGGCCATGAGACTTATGTCCAGTATCATGCCCAGACAGCCTCTGATATCAACAAAGTGGAGATGCTTATTTCCTCAAATCTCAAGGAGCACACCTGGTGGATGCTTCCATTGACAATCACACAAGCCTCGTAAATGCCGTGAAACGAGTGGAAGTTGTAATATCGGCGATGGGTGCCGAGGCTCTGAGAGAGGGGCAAATGAAAGTGATCAAGGCCATTAAAGAGGCAGGAACCGTCAAGCGCTTTCTTCCTTCTGAGTTCGGGATGGACCCCGACAGAATGGAGCACGCCATCTATCCGGGCAACGAGGTTTTCTCTGATAAACGGGCCGTGAGACGCGCCATTGAAGCAGCAGGGATTCCTTATACTTATGTTTCTGCTAATTGCAGTGCCGACTATTTTCTGGCGTCGTTGGCCCAGATGGAGCATTTCATGCCTCCACGAGATGGATCAATAACCCTGTATGGCGATGGAAACAAAAAAGGTAAAGCCACAAATCCATTTTAACTTTAAAGATTGTTTGGATGGATGTTTAATGATTATTTATCCAAAATTGTAAAACTTTAAATTCACATAAAATGAAAATAGACATACAATTTTGGAAAATGAGCCATCGATTTTGGTTTTGGTACAGATTAGATCAGGCCCTTTTCTCACCTATCCCCCATAGTTCTTATAACCTAACTCTGCAACCATGACTGTCTCCGAAATTCCAGTAATACAGTTAGTTTTTAGTAATACAGTCAATAAAAGCTGAACGTTGTTTTTGGTACATATCAGAACAGGCCCTTTCCTCACCTATCCCCCATTGTTCTTACAATCTAACTCTGCAACTGATTGTCTCTGCAATTCCAGTAATACAGTGAATAAAAGCTTAACATTGTTATAGTTTTTATACTTTGGAGTAAATGAGTAAGTAGACAATTGAACCTTTTGAACAGTTTTCAGTTTATATTTTCCTGGCTATTCACTGTTTCACCTTGATATCTTTTGGGGAAATCTGAAGTTTTGGACCGTCATAAAAGAACATATGAAATTAAAAATTGAAAATAGGTTAAATATTTCAGATGTGAATCTGATCCTGCTCGTCCTTAAACAGAAAAGGAAATAAAGAGTCATTTTGGTAAAGTAAAAACCATCCCATCAAGTTACAGAGAGGGTAGCTTTTAGATTTTACTATATATTCAATGAATTTAATTGGAAAAGTGAGATCTCCAATGTCACATGCTTCTCAATGCTATTTGTTGAAGTGACTCTTCCTTTTGTATCACTCCCAGTTTTGGTCATACAGGAATTGTGCAGAGTATTTGAATGTAGAGATCAACGTAAATGACTCCAAGGGGTGGTGGAAATACATTTTTGAAATTTTACCTTCAATCAGATTCAATGGACCTTTAGCAAGTGTGTATGCTTAAGGTATAATAAAAGATGAGAATTTTGGAGTCACTAACTAAACCTCTGGTCTCTGAAAATTTGCTCTTCAGACTGGTGTTTTCAGGGTTATATTCCCCTTTAACTTGATTCCCAATGAAGCTTTCGCCATTTTAAACCGCATCTTGAAAAGTTGTGTAAGCAGTATCTTGGTGTTAATACCAGTGTTTTGCACCCTGGAGGATGTGCCCAAATTCATGTTTGTGGCTTGATTTGTGACTGTTTGTTCAATTTTTGTGTCTTGGCCTTTCTAGGATTCCTCTTTGAATCTCCATCAAAATGTAGCCTGTATAGGATTCCTCTTTTAATCTCCATCATAATGCCCTTCTTTTTAGACTCTAGGAATTTTCTTGAGTTTGTTGTAATTTGTTTAGCTCTTAAATCTTAATTTTTGTCATCTGTTTGCATTATGAAGATTAGCTGATACATAGTATCGCTTCAATTTTTTATGAACTTGTAGCAGAGAAAGATCCTGTGAATTTAGTTGAACCTTTATATTTGTGGGTGATCTTGAAATGTCATCCTTTTGGTGGCCTTTTGTGTTAAAATGTTTCTTGCCACAAATAGCATAATGCGAATAGTTGTTCATGAGACTAATGTAGCACCATGTTGTTTTGAATCAGTTTTATCATCCAAACATTAACTCCAATGGTAGCATCTGTTTGGATATCCTCAAGGAACAGTGGAGTCCCGCACTGACAATCTCTAAGGTCCTTTTGTCAATTTGCTCTCTTCTGACTGACCCAAATCCTGATGATCCTCTTGTTCCTGAAATTGCTCATATATACAAGAGCCAAAGGTTTCGTTATGAGGAGACAGCAAGAGCATGGACTCAAAAGTATGCCATGAATTGATTCCACTCTTGTCATATGAAAGCTAGGGAAGAATTTGCAGTTCACGAAAACTTGGTTTTGCCTGTATCAAGTTTGAATCTTCCTCAAGTCAGGAAGACAGGAAAATTATTGTTGATGCTATAAGATTGAAACTTATGGTGATCAATCAATCTCATATGATATAAATGAATATGGTGTCTATCTGTACATTTATAAGTGGAATTTGGTGATTGATTCATAATTAACAATGGATTTTGGCTTGATTCAAGCAGTGAGGATTTCCTTCATTTGTTAGTTTGTTGTAAGAATATTAGTATGGTTTCTATTGCTTTAAATAATGCTATGCAATTTCTTGAGCAAAGTCTTTTCTTAAGTGTGTTTTCCAGGTGCCATTAGATAAGCTTTGTTGATGCAGCGTTCTTGTCGTTTTCCTCTATTTTGCACAAAGTAGTTTCATGGTTTAAGATTAACATCTGGCTATATGGTTGTATGTTTATAGCTCATACCTCTAATTTAACCGATCTGGTTTTGGAATTTCAGTGCCCTCTGGGATTAGGAATGTTGTAAGATATACGTGGATATAGTGCTGTAGATGATCCTCCTCTTGTCAATTAATGACCTGAACCACTAACTTGACACTGCTTCATTGTGCACTATGACATTTTTATCTAACTTCTTCGGAAAATGAGGAACTGATGTGATTCATCTTAATGCAAAAACTTATAAGATTCGACAAACCCCTGTTCAGCATTGAAATTGATGATAGCATTCCATGTTATTAATTATCAATGTGTCTAATATTTTGACCCACATCTATGTATATTTATATCAGAAAAACTTTATAATCATGATTATTTAGGGATTGCATTAAGTCCAGACCTAAAATGGAAGATAACACTCATCTTTTGCATGAATGTTGAACATTCCGAAGTGCTACTCATGGGCAATTTTCTTTCCATAGGTAGGCACTTGACGTGAAAAAAACATTCCCTTAGTGAGCAATGAATTGACATTGATTAAATTGACTTGCTGGTTAACTTTCTTGTAGAGATATCACAAAATTGGTAATATTGTAAGACATGAATTAACCAAGTTAAACAACAAGGAACACAAATGTTGGTCAATTTATTGGTTTAAATCCTACACACTTAATTACAAATTTCCGGGTGTAGACTTGCAGGATACAAGCACTGTCTAGTTTCTGAAAGAGCTATGTACCAACAATGAAAAAGCTTCTGAGCATCGGTGATTGGGTGCAATCACACTCAAATGTAGTTGTATGGTAGTCAATATACTTATGCCATCTAAAACAGCTTACAACTTTCATAGATTGCATAGAATATCTCTGATTCAAATCTGTAGGTTCCAGGACTATAGGCTACAGTAAAATAATCAGCATTGATCCATATTAAGCACAAATCTAACATGAGCCAAGATGGATCAAATTTCCTCAAGTACAAACTTATTTTAAAGTGCAAAAAAAATGTGTAATTTTTCATTGTTTAAATTGTATTTTTGAGATGACTAATTAAACATGGAAGTGCCAAGGTCACTCCTTATTTTTGGACCCTTTCTCTCTTGCATTCTGGGTTCTCTGTAGTATGTGGCTCTTATCAGTGTGGTATTAGTACTTGTAAGCTGTCTTATTGTAATGGCATATATCACAACGATATTTTCTAGTGCAAGTCATTGAAATGCATCTTATTACCATGATTATCTTCTTTATGGAGTATAAATCTAATTCCTGTCATCTCCACCTCCATCTTTGGAGGTTGATTAAGTTCATCATGAATGTTATTTGTTTATTGATAGATCTTTAAATACAACCAGTTTATTTATTTGTTTATGGATTTTCTGGACGCAAACAAGTTCAACCAGTGAAAAGAACATATACTATTATGATTGAATGTTGATCTTTGCTCTGAGCAGTGGTCAAATATTTTCAGGAGTTAATGTATAAGTTGATTACCATGATTGTTTTCTTCATGCAGTTTCATAGAATTAGTCATCAATTGGGATTAGAAACCAATTGGGTAAATCGTACCTGGATTGCCAACATTTGACAAGAGAAAA
Source organism: Pinus taeda (assembly GCA_000404065.3). Taxonomy (NCBI): domain Eukaryota; kingdom Viridiplantae; phylum Streptophyta; class Pinopsida; order Pinales; family Pinaceae; genus Pinus; species Pinus taeda. Next base: position 40,394 of record APFE030049211.1, on the reverse strand, counting down.
TACCATTGGTGAAATTGGATAGCCAACGTCCATATCAAAGCCAAGAGGATGCCAAAGGATGACTTGACATACCAAAAGTCAAGTGAACTGAACTAGCCCCTCGTAAAATATCAGTAAATCTAAGACGAGATTACCTTGACTATAGTGCAGTGCTCAACACGAAATCTGGGGGAATAGATGAGAATCTGTCAGCAAAAATTAATTGAGGCTCATGTAATCACCTGCTTTCAGGAGCACAGGTCAGCCGGAGTGGAACAACCTGAGCACAAACACTAGACAGTATTCAAAAAACGCTACTGCAACCATCATATCCCACAAGGATAGAAGTGACCAATACCATCACATGCTACATTTTGGGAAGGTGGATATCAATTGCACTGCCGCCTTCACATGGCACTTTTAAGATGGTGACTGTGCAGTTGAATTGCACTGTCTCCTTCACCTGGCACTTCTAACATGGTGAGTGTGCAGTTGAGATGGTCATTTGGGACACATGATTTTATGGATTTTGATTTTAAGATGAACAACCTCAAGGCTCAAATGTAGTTATACCCTCATATTTATTAAGCACCTGCGTTTTGGATCTCACTTGGAAGGTCTACAATCGACAAATATGATTTTAAGGATTTTGATTTTCAGGTGACCAAGTTCAATGTTCAAATGTAACTCTGTGCATATGTTTATTAAGCACTCACATTCCCATTCTTACACAGAAGGTTTGCATTTATTTTAATTTTATGTTTATGTTCATTAAGCGCCCACATTCAACTTTAATTTAATTTAATTTTATGTTTATTAAGCACTCAGATTCTCCTTCTCACATAAAAGAATTTACACAATTTAATTTTATGTTTATTGTGTTTATTAAGCACCCACATTCTCATTTTCACTTGGAAGGTCTACATTTTAAAAAAAGATTAGCTTTCCTGATTCATCTTATAATATACCTAACATCTTTACAGAATCAACCCAGTTTAGATTGCAAAAGAGTTGGAGTCATAAGCCAGTTGATGTGTTGTAGTAAAGCTGAACCAATGTTTTATAAAATGGGATTGCAAATTTTTTTTGGTGTTGAACCAGTTGGTGCATTGTAGTAAATTTGAACCAAAATTTTATAAAATGCACAATAGACAAATACGTTATATTAAAAATTCATAGCATATTACCAAACCACACAGATGATCTACTGACAGCAAAGCTTAACGTTTGTTACAGTTTTGAAATCAAAGATTGTATTTACAAAGAACAAGCAGCAGTGATCCAAAAGAGGCAATATCATGGAAATTGTTTTTGAATTGGTACAGAAATAGAGGAATCCATCCAGTCAACTAAGAAGATTGACTTCTGTAAATAGTCATATGACAAAATTGATCTTTATAAGCCAGTGATACAAAATCTCAGAGAAATTGTTCATTGAAGGCATCAAATGCCCTCAACGCTTCAATCAAATTGCAGCAGAGTTCTTTTGCCCAAAAGGTGGTTTCCTACAACAGAATGCTTTGATAGAGTCATTTCCTCTTCTATGATCACAGTCACCACCGTTGTATTGTTGTTCCAGTGCTGTTGCTTAGGGATCACGTGAACGATGTTGTGTCTCCCTCAGAAGAAATGCCAGATATTTATTGCTGCAAAAGACAACTCTTGTACAAGATAAAGCTTTTGCAATTACACCATTAGTCTATGGCATCTCCTTCTGTCAGTAGTCTACATATTATCTGAAGACCTTTTAAACGGATCACCAGTCATATAACTAACTCAAGAGTATATCAATAACTTATGATTCAGTAAAAATCCAAAAACTTTTGGAGCCACACCCACTTTTTGAGGGTCTCACGCTTCATACTCTTTTAGCCTTGTCAGAACGGTCCCAGTTTCATTAGGGATTTGAACTTGGTGGAGAGAGTGCAAGATCTACTCCCACCACTTCAACCATTGCTACTCAACACAAGGGTTTGTTAATCAATATGAAAAATACCAAAGGTTTGACAGACCACTAAAATGATGAAATGCTCTTACAATCAATTATCCCTCTACTATAGTTTGAAGTGTAGGCCATTGAATTTGTGGAATTGTTCCCAATGAGAGCTAGACACATTTTACATTTCTTTTTGTAACTTGTGAAAAACATGTGTTGTTGAGGCCATTGTTATTGGGTCTTCACCAGTGTCAGGTATTATGGCTCTCGCTATGGTGATTGACACTGAAAGCAAGTGGAGAGTTGATAAGGTCCTTTCCTTCTGCTCTAATATATGTTTAGTATAGGATCATACCCAAACATACCCAAGTTAATGATTTTCCTTGCCTTGGTTGGAGTGATGCAAAAATGAAATAGAATGTAAAGTTGGTTGCATTTTCCTTATTAGCTTGCTTATTTATCATTTATGAGGGAACTAAGCAAAAGAAAGGTGTATATTAGAGAGAAAAAAACACTAGTCTAAGAAGGGGTAAGAAGCTGCCTTTTTGGTCATTGAGGGATATAAATGCTAGACGCAAAAACATAGAAACCCTTACAGTTATCCTTTAGCTAAATGGGTCTGAGTCTAGAAATCATTAGCACCGACAAAAGTTAAATTTTCCATTTGTCCTTGAAGAGAAAGTTCTTACTGCAGAAAATAGTAAAGAAGAGGTTTCCAAGGGCCTTGTATGTGTGTGCACTGCTAGAAGGCAAATAAAACTCTCCCCCATTTGTTGATCACTTGCTACTTTGTTATCTCCAAAATATTGTCTATTGGGGATGGGGAGACGAGAAATCTTTGGACCCCATTGGTTATGGGCCACATTCCATGTTAGAGAATTACCAGAAATGACTTCCTTAGCAGATTGGTTCAAAAGCGGAAATATGGTGAAGGGAGCATATTTCAAAGAATGAATCAGTGTTTTCATTAGCATGTATGAGGAACATAGATGGAATATAGTTGACACTTGGAAGGATCTTCCTTATTAGATTAAATTGTTTCATTAATAATTTAAAGGGGCTACCATTGGAATGATAAGTACATTGATTGGAACAGATCTGCTTCACTGACATAAAAAGGAATATATCAAAATGGAGTTGAGTTGAACATCAAAAGTTCGGAAATATAACAGATTTCTAGCAAGAAATTCACTGCAATGGATTTCATTATATTCAATTTATTACAAAATGCTAGAATTGTTTCCTCAAGACCGTGGAAATTGCCACATTATTGAATAATACTTCCCTGGTGCTTCCAGACCATCATTTCATGTAATGATGCTTATACAAAAGGTAAATTAATCTATCACAACTTTTTCACTTACTATACAACTAGAAGTTGGAAAACCATGGACTAGATAAAATGCAAGACTTCAACCATGACCATCACTTCCATGATGTGTTTTACAACAAAACATATTTGTATAGCAGACCAATTTCCAACCAACCAACCAACCATAATAGTTACCACCCCTCCTAACAAGCTTGAACTATAAAAATTTAGTCAACTGGATTAGAAATTATATGAGGGTCTTAGATAAACATTGTGTGCTTGGCTGAGAATTGTGTGCTGGGGAAGCGACCACATTGTGTTCTTGGCTGAGAATTTATGTCTTCCACATTGAGGTTCAATGCATGGACAATCCTGGTTGGAAGCAGAACTGTAGAACAACCTGAAAAAAAAAGAGTATCGACGTTAAAATTTTCAAAATTAATCAAGATAGTTAACACTTTATCAAGAGCATAAAAGATAGTTAACACTTTATCACAAGCATAAAAGGACAAAACATCATTCAGTGAACATCAACAAATCATGAAGAGGGCATGTTTAAAATAACATAACAATCTACTACGCTATCATATACTATTCCATGGAGGCAAAATCAGCTTGATGAAGTCATGAAAATCCAATAAGATCTTTGACTAGAGGCAAGGAATCAAAAATCCAACAACAAAAAATGCAATGATAAGGTCCGAACCTCATTGGCCTTTGATCATCTAACCAAAACTTTATAAACATGTAAAATATAAAGATCTATAAATCTAATAAACATCGAACCATGAACGTAGGTATGAGAACATAATAACTACATGTTTAAGTATAAAAATCAAACATGTTGCATGAACATAAACAAGTAAAGAGATTCTATTTGACAACGAGCAAATTTTTCAGTGACCATGAACAAATTATGAAAAAGGCATTTTCATAACAACATAACAATGGGAAAACATAAATATGTTTATCATATGATAAAGGGCCACCCAACGGCACCATGATAACCTAACTTATCTATTCTTTATGCATACCTCATTGATTCCCACTAGAGTTCAAGTCCTTCCATAGATGATTAGTCATGGTAGAAGATGATGCTTCTCCACTTATTCTATAGTTACCTAGAAAAATGTCAAACGTTATTACAAAGAAATTTTATAAAACATCAAGGTATATATGCACACACAATTAAAAAGTGTCAAATGTACCTGGCATGGCAGGTAAGGTTGGATGCCCTTGCATCTCTCTTTGGTCTTGGGTTATCGCCATGGTTGGGGATTGTTGCATTGCTGTAAAAATAAACATACCACATGTTAGAGAATAGTGATGATTAAATACTTAAATCTAAAACCATGAATATTCAACACATGAAACTAACCTGGAACCATAGACACGACATTATTTGGTCGATGACGTCCTCGCTTATTGAGGTATCGAAACTCAAATGGTTCATACTCTGATGGATCAACATTTAAATCAATTTCCAAACCATTGTTTTTTCTGCTGCTTCTTCTTTTCTTTGTGGGGCTAAGGAAACTCTTCTTTCTCTTCAAAGATGGATCAAGAGAACCCAATCCAGGTGTGAAGTCAAAATCAGTAACGTGCAAATTATTGGCTTCATCCAACATTTTTTAAGCATACCAGTCAACTGGATTGTCTTTGCCAAAGTAGTAGGAGGGTTATTGAAAATGAGATGTGTATAGCTAAACAACTCCTCCCTTGCCAAATGAAGTGCCTCGGCATCTGCATCAACAACATTTGTGGCCATAAGAGTAGCATCGACATTTGCATCATGGTTTTGAGGCTCTATATTGATCTCAGGTGGGTCATTGCATATGTTATCCTCTGCAGGCTGATGAAGCAATGGATTTGAATTATCCGAGTGGAAATACAACCAATTAACCTTTATGGCATGCTTGCAAATGTTTCCACGGATAGACCATGGACATTCACATGTTATAAAATCCTTACGATACCAGGTGACAAGGTATTTTTTACCTCGATCTGTCTGACTTCTCACCCAATAAGCATGGGTTATGTTCTCATGAGGACAACAATCAGTGTCCATAATTTTTCTTGCTCGTTCCATTGATGATTCTAGCTGCTTTTCTCTCTTGTAGTTGTTTAGAAATCCTTCTTCTTTTAAGATTTCCTTGAACCGATAACAAGGTTCAACTGTTGTTAGTAACATATGCAATAACCAATCCATCCTCCGGGCACATTTTCTCCTTCTATCAGATGGAAATGTTGTTTTTAGGTAACAATGGTATGACTCAACAGCATTATTGGTCTCTTGATTTGCATGAGGAAACTCTCGACAACCTTTAACCCACATACCTAATTGCAAATAGAACGATGTCAGTGTCACTATATCACCTTTATAAAAGAAAAAAAATGCATATAATACAAAAAATAATGTTTACTTACGAATCTTATCTCCAGTGACCCAATTTTTGTTGAAATAGTCTAAGAACTTCTCTTCATCTGCAAACTTGATAAAAAATTGATTGATTGCATCTTCCACTTCATAATTGAGAGTGTGTTTCATGATGAAACCTAACTCACTGAACATCTCCTTGGCTTTTATGGAACTAGTGGCCAACCGATTGACATTTTTCAACCAAGCCCTCCGTACATGCCAAATGCATAAGATCACATCACAACCTGTGATCCTCCTGCCATATTCAATGCATTTTAGTGTGGTATTTTTAAAAAAAATGCAAGTTTGGTTAATTCATGGCAATGTTAAAGTTACCTCAAGGCACTGATTTCAGCCAGTGCATCATCAACCATGAAAGCATTGACTTTCCAATCAGGACGGATTTGAAAACACTTGCGCATGAGCTGCTCCAGCCATATTGCAATATCATCTGGTGTGTTTCGTGATGCCACGATCCATGCAACAGGCACCGCGCTTTGTTGTTCATCAAATGCCACGAGTGTATACAACTGACACTGTCATTTTCAACATTACATAAATTCAAATACAAGTTATTAATCATTTTGAATGTATACAACTTAAATAAATATATTCCATAAGTCATTGGCATCTGAGTTACCCCGTATTTATTGGTGTTAAATGTTGAATCCATGGCTATTAAGCTATTGTGCGATAGCTTGACCATTGTCTCCAACATCCACTTTGTTTGAATCCCTATTATAAAAGGGACCTCCACACCATTGGGCTTTTGGTAAAAGAAAAAATCTTCCCGGTGCTTTTGACACCAAAGGTTTACACTCATTTCATCTTTTTTGTGAAGTTGATAATTTCCTTTCGCCAACTTATTATAGATGTTTACAATGTCTTTCCTGCATAAGAAAAAATCTCTATCTCGAGCTGCCACATCGGTGTCAACATGTCTCTTAATGTGGGTTCTATACACTACATCAATAGGCACTCCCAAAAAGAAACAACTCTCTACATATGCAACAATGTCCCTTGAAAGCTTTGGCCTATGCAAGGCCTTGGTTTCACCTGAAGTGTCACATTGACCATGACAAGCCCAACCTTCTCCATCTTCATGTTCATACATATTGAAAGTTAATATTGCTCTATCAGGAATTTCATGCATAACTTTCATAATAAAGTGGCATTGGCAACCCCTCTTCTGCACAAATGAGGTCCTTCGTTTAGCTGAAATATTTCCTCTTTTGTCCTCTGGGCCAAATGAACAATGATAACTACACCAAAAATTTAAATTGTTAGTACATACAAAGAAAGATAACCTTGGTTTCAAAAGATTTAAACAATACATATTTTAAATACTCACATATCATATTGCAATGCAGCGGTAGCTCTTTCTTTTGGTTTTTTTTTTGTTTTTCGTATGAATTTACATGGAGCAATAGGATTTTCTTCCTCTCCTTTGATAAAGTCAGCAACTCGTCGTAATGGGATTACAGCAACTCGATCAATACTATTGTTTTTTTTATTTATTTCCGTCCAAACCAAGTCTCTACTTGAGAACGTCATTTTGCCTTTGAGGTCTTGCACCTCAAGATCCATGATATATTGCCATTTGCTTCGCTTGCCCATTTTGAACTGATCTGGTCAAATAATATGCAAGGACATCAAAACCGAAATTTCAATCTTAGCAAGTTATCCAACATATATATATATATATAACCTCTTTTATGCTTTTTTTGAAGTCTAAAATATAAATCACTCAATAATGACAAAAATAAACAGCACAAAAGGATGCAAAAAATTTGGGATGCAAGCATTTCCTTTAAGATGTTGCTTCTTGCCTCATTCACTTTGAACTAGGCATTCCTCAAAGGAAAGATTCCTTTGACAACATGAACAGATGCAATCCAATGAATGTTGGCCATGTTTTTTTAGGCTGACCATTTGCTAAGTAGGACTAGACTTGAATTAAAGGGTTTTCTACAATGTATGTTTACATCACAACTCTACTAGTAGTCTGTCTTCAAATATTCTCGGTGCTACCATAATATATGTGAAATTTATAGCAAGCAATCATTACACTCACATTCCACTACCCGTGGAAAAAGAGATGTGTTAGAACAAAAAAAAGGCCCTATTGTGCCATGTGGCATTCATGTTTAAAGTAGCTCTCCACTGGAGGCATTGTTGTTGACTAAGCAATAGTATAGCCTGGCCGCAAAACAGTTACTTTATTTTCTACTTCATATAACCCTCAGGGAATAGTGAAAAAGTAAATTCAAAAATCAAAAAACTAGAAATACACTGCAACACCATCTAAGCCATATTAGTCAACCCAAGAAATCAATGGAAGAAAATAATAGAGAGCCAACCCATTAACCAACAAATTTACTTAGGTATAATATAATCATCAAGAAGAACCACTATGCTAGTTTCACTCTTTAAACATCTAACAAAGGCATAATCAAAACCAATGAAAACCACTACATTCCAACTACCACCATTCATAGACTACTGATAGAGCTTCAAGAAAATTAAAAGACCATTGTCACATGCTTCTTACCCAGATATCAATTTTCTTTATAAAGTAAAAAAATCTCACCTTTCATTTTTCACAGGTTTCATAGAATCTCCCTACCCCATATATCAACTTGTTTTAGAAGGGGAACAAAATCCCACTTATATATTTTCACATGTTAAATAGAAATTCCTGAGGATTCTCCAATGCTATTGAGGTAATAAAGCTCTCCCCTACTTAGAGAAATAAGAGGGTTGGAGTATATAGAATTATGAAAAGGTTGGACCATTTTCTTATATCAGACCTCCTTTTAGATGAAGCTATCAGATCCAAATTCAGCCTTATTTGGATGGGATTCTGACCACTCCCTTGTAATACTAGAATTGGCTCCTATAAAGAAAAGACCTCTCATCACTTCAACCTAAATCCTGAATGGTTAAGGAGGAAAGATATGTCAAGAAACTAAAGGATGCATGCATTCTCTCAGGGATCAGCTTCCGTACAATTTGAGGAGAACCTCAAAAGGACTAAACAGGTCCACTGATTTGGCAATTTACAAAATACATAAGAAGGAGAGATTACTTAAGGAAGTGGAGGAAAAACTAGAATCCCTGTACAAAAGTGATTGTTTTTAATTGAGCCACAAAATTATAGGTGAATGAGTTGTAAGCAAAGAAGAGGGCACTAGTTTTGGATAAAGAAAATTCCTAGAGTCTAAAAAGAAGGGCATTATGATGGAGATTCAAAGAGGAACCCTATACGGGCTACATTTTGATGGAGATTCAAAGAGGAATCCTAGAAAGGCCAAGACACAAAAATTGAACAAACAGTCACAAATCAAGCCACAAACATGAATTTGGGTTCATGGCCTTCAAGATGTACTTAAGCTCAAACCTGAGGATAATAGAAAAAGAAATCAGGAGTGATTGATGCTAAAAGTTAACATGGCCATTAAATTCAAAAAGTTTTTTTTGATATGCCCCCAAAACATGAAACCGGTCCAACAAGCAATGGTCTTAATCTACCTTATAGGACAAATCAAGCCACAAATTATGAAGCGGGGTTAAAGGCCTTCACAATACATTTAAGCACAAACGTGAGAATAATTGGCCTCGAAATTGAGAAATGACTCGTGTTAAAAGTAGACATTACCATCAAATTCAAACAATGTAGTCTTTAGTCATGCATCAAAAGCCCAAAACCAATCAGTAGATAGGATGACAAATAAGGGGTCACTTAGCAAATAAGCCAAGCTTCGGTAAATGATGGAATCACAGCACAAAGATCAAGTATTTGTTTTAACAATGAAAACATTGCTTCTTAGAATGTTAGTCTACAAATGTTAGTCTAGAATGTTAGTCTACAAGTGACTGACAGGGTTGATGAAGGAAGCAGGGGATGTACCTGATGTGCACTTTATGTTGCATGATAAGAAACAGGAGCAGGTGGTAGTGATCATCACATGATGTGCAACAGGGGTGGTGGAAATCTGCATTGTTTTACAAGAGGAAGAAGCTTATATTTTGTTTGTGCTTTTTAGCAAGTTGTAAAGACCACTGAAGTCTCATCAAAAGCGCAAGAAGTGTATATGTCGTAATTGCCACTATTCTGCCAAGTTCATAAATGAGGTCACCACGTAGAAAACGGTCCTGAGTGATTTAATCCACTTCATTATTTCCTCAACTCTGTTTTTTTGGGATTTATATTGAGGCTTAAGTAAAATAAGTTAGTTGGAAGTGCTATATTATTTTGTTGGTGTCTCTACAAAGGGAGTGGAGGTTTGAGGACTGTTAACTGTTTTCATGTATCATGTGAAAGGCTATATATCCCTAGGGAATTTCTCAAGGACAAGAGCCCATACAACAAGTTTGAATTAGCATGGGTATTTTCAAAATTTTTAGGTTGAAGTTACATCAAGATATTCAAGTGAACAAAAGATGTGAGTGGACCGTCGACCTCCTTGTATATATGATTGCAGAGAGCTTGTCTGGGCAGAATAGGGATCGAGCTTTAGTTAGAGACCTTTTTGTTTCCTTGGAGCTTCAGGTAATGACTTATAAATAGCAGTAAAGGCATTTTCATAGACACTCTTGTTCTATTTTTGCTCATGATGGGAAGTGTTGAAATTCAAATCTCACATAAATACATATAAGATGTAGATGTATGAACAAAAATCAATGCATACACATAGACAGACATTAATGGACATAGAGAGAACAAACATTAATGGACATAGAGATATGCACACAAGAATTATAGTTTATAGCTGTAATGTATTATTCCATATGTTGGCTTGACAAAAGACGCTTGCCAGCAAGCTGTATAATTGACTTTGTATTGATTTCATGTGTTTCATTTTTTGGATGAAAATATGGTGCAACTCTAAATTGAATAAGTTAATTGCATCAAGCAACAAATGTTATGCTTGTCTGTATAAAACAATAGTTAATATCTTCACTCTTTTTTATGGTAGCTAATACTGGGAACTTGTGTTTGAGGGTCAAACAGGTAACATAACAATTGAGAAAGGTCTGAAATTCTGTTGGATTTGGAAAATAAAATGAAAGATAAGCATAGGAAGAGAAATTGAAAGCATGGAAAAGGATGGACATTATAGCAGTGTGATCAGACAAACAATGATGCCTGCAATGTTAATATGGAAATATAGAGTTAGGGAACAAGTTTGACCTGCAAAACTGTATTTGATAGGATGCTTGCGTAGTATGCGGTTTCATGGAACTCAATGACAGCAGGATATGCTGACCAGAACTGTTGCATGGATGCTTTCCAATTTGTGGCAGAATAGAGGGGATCACTTCCTCATTCTTGCCAATCAATAACCAACAATAAATTATTTAATTGTAAATGAGCTACATTATTTCAGTAACACACTTGGAAGATCCATGACAAACAGATCAAAATACATAGTCCATTCACAAGATTATCAAGAACCTACACAAAAAGGTTTCAGTTCAAATAGCAAGGCTGATTGGTAAGTTGACAGATATCAGAAAAGGTCTTCCAGCCATCAAAGACTAAAAGCATAAAGCAGCCAAACAATCTAGTGAAAACTAAGGTTCCAGTTAAAGTGGCTTTGGTTCCCATGGTGCATTTTTAAATTTACTCCAGATTAATAGTTAGAAGGCAACGAGAGAAGGCACAGAACATGCAGATGCAGATGCAGAACATACATTAATTTTCAGCGGGAATAGAGGCCAAAAGTGTCATCTTGCATTGGAATTTTCCATATCACACCCATTTCCATTTCCATTTCCAGATCAAGCAACCTTGTGCAGCAGAAGCTGAGGAGACGATGATGGCACAGAGGCTTGACATATTAGGAGGCAACGATTCTGCCATCTCTGAACATCAACAGACCAATGCTCATTCAGATCTGACTTCAAAGGACACCGTCAATCACAGAAAAAGAAAATGCCTCTCAAACCCCAAAGTTAAAGCTCCAGATGCACTCTCAATTCCTCTAAAGGTACTTTCTTTCTCAATCCCCTTTCTTCCAATGTGAGTGATTTATTGACAGTTAGGTTTTTTGCAAAAACCTTTACTGATCTCCAACTACCTACCTATTGCACTGAAACTAAAAATATGAGTCTTATCTTGACCCTCGATACCTACCTGTGCAACTGCATTCAACAGTAGATGCCACCATGGAATGCATTGTTTTCTCGTACAATGATTCATGCATCGTTGAGTCTAAAAGTAAAGCAATTCACTCTATAGAAAATGACAATGTCTGTCCTCACTGATTACAAAATGTGTCTCGTGACTGATGTTCACTGATGATGGCAAGTGCAAACTTTGATGTTTCTATTTTAATGTTCTAGAACATTATTTAGATTGACTTCTTTTAATACTGAATTACTCTACATTATTGGATCAGATATTACACACCCAATTCCAGATCTAACAGGTTACATCACAGAAGGGCAGATATATATTGACAGGCAACTTCATAATCGACAGGTATGTAATGCTTGGATGATGATTTTTTTTGGGTCCTTCCTATTTTTTACATATTTAAGCATTTTGTCTACATTATCTGTTTAGCAGGCAGTTTTAACACAACTGTTATGTTTGTAAGAGTTATTCCACCCTATAGATAATATGTCATTTTTTAAAAAGTTTTCTGGGCATAGTTTCTAGGAAAGGTATATTGACTGGTTTGTGCCTTTTTATGAAACAGATATACCCACCAATCAATGTTATTCCATCTCTATCACGATTGATGAAGGTGATTTGCTAGATCTTGCATTTCAAATCAGGTTGCTTATATAAAAAAGAACTATAAGAGCTCAGCCCTTTGCCTTTCTATTTCCTGCTTTTGTACTTGCCACCTGGGGCAGGTAGAGGTGATATTGTGTCATGTGTGTTATTCTAATGCTTGAAATTTCAGATAAAGCCATGCATTTCAACTTACTACTTTTTGGGTATATTTTTGCATGCTTCTTTGGACTAGTCTTTCGTCATTGTGATATAAGGGCCCTATGTCCTTTGATTATATCATATTTGAACTATCAAATGGCTGAGCTCATTATTTTATTTGTCATGTTCCACTTTGTTGCAGCCATTGTCTTTGAAGTTGCAATGACTCTTGCAGGGTTTACATCATGTTCCTGCGTCAATGTTCTTTGTATATCTATTAAGTAGGAAGTGTAATGGAGCGAATGATCACTATCATCTACTGCGTTTGAAACTAAGTTGCAGGAAACACTCTAGCTCAGTGACTATAAAACAATCCCCTGCCCCGGTCGCTCAGCATGGGGCACTTTCTTCTGTAATATGCCCATATTTAACATTTTGTTTGGTAAATCCATCTTTGGTTTCTGATGTTTGATCATTACATGTAGATCTTGACCTATTTCTCTTCAAGTTGAGATCCAAATTGCAACTGTGTGAATGCATTCAAAGGAATCTAATGCTAACTACCTTCACAAGTTTACTATTATTTACAAGGACTTTTACTGTTCAGACATGCGTACAAGTATATCACTTTACAAACATCTGAGTCTGTTCCCTGAAGCTTCTAAAAATCAATAAACTAGTGGCATTTAATACTTTAACCAGAGAAGTTGTGAGATACCCACCATATATTTGCAAAAAGCATCAGGTTTACAGCTTACCTGCTTTCTGTATCAGTCAGTCAGTTTTCTCATATGGCAATCTAAATGCCTAAACGTGCAACAGAGGATAACCTCTGTATACTAGTATTTTTTGTTACATGGACAAAATGTGTTTGGGATGAAATCTTCATTTTCAATGTCTTCTGCATTCTACTACTAATAGGCTATTTAAATACTCTGCATCAAGATCCTTTCTATGGCCTTCTGAATAACAGAATTCATCTTCTCATTATCTTTCTTAAATTGTTCTGACGATTACTCTTCAATCAATAAATGGTTAGTAGCAGTCAACTAGTTTGTAACCTCTCACCTATTTGAGCTTTATGCAATTATCATCTCCTCATTCATTTATTCTTTACTAACTAGTAACAGAAAACATGGAGTAAGATGTAGCTAGCCGTGATCTTTATCTAACTTAAGACAAACATCCTCGTTTACACCTTTGAAGGATGAAGTTATGGAATTTAATAAAAGGTATTCTTTCTTGCTTGCCTAATCAAGATCCTTCGAATTTGGTGTACTGAGTTTTTATTTTCTCTTCAGCGCTGCTGGTAGGTTTACAAAGCCTTGTATATTCACAAGTATAAAGGGCGCATTTGACATTGAGAGCGTTTGTACACTTGCACCACCTGACTAAGTCCTGGAAATATTCTTGTTTATTGCAAAAACATTCTAATACTATTGTTCTTGGTCCTTAACAGATCAAGGAAATAAATGAGGCTGAGAGGAATGGAAATCACTACAAAGTTGGGGAGAGTACAAAAGACAAGGATGATTTAAAGGATAAGCTTGAAGAATGTAACAGTGCTGAAACAGCTGAAAGCTGTCCCAAACAAACAGTTGATAATGTGAAACCTTCTTCTGTACCAGTTAAGCAAGACTACATTCATGTGAGAGCAAGAAGAGGCCAAGCGACCGATAGCCATAGCCTGGCAGAGAGGGTATGGTTCCAAATTTAGTGATTTCTTAAGAATATTCGATTGAAATGGTGATTTTCAAGAGCGTTTCGAAGGCTTCCAGGAATAGCAGCTTCGGAACCGTCCATATCAAGATGATTCTGGGGTAGAATCTGACACTACAGATGACTCAGATGTTGAAGAAGTTGGGGCCGAATTATGAATTTAATAATGTAAAATTTTGTACTGCAAATACAGGTTCTGATTGGGGAGGCGGAACAAACCTGGTTGGCGAGCAGCAGAGCGGGAGGCGGAACAAACCTGGTTGGCGAGTAGCAGAGCGGGTGGCGAGCAGCAGAGCGGGAGGCGCCTAGTCGAGGAGGAAGAGTAGATCGCGATCGGAAATCCAGCAATGATTCGATCTGCGTGGAAAAATCAGGGAAGGAATCCCGGAGCGGAGCCAGGGGGTGATTGAGTAATTCAAGGAGTGAATGCGGAGCGGAGGAAGGGGTGGCGGAGGTAGGGGAGCGTGGCGGAGGGCGAAGGGATTGCCGGCGGCCGGAGTCGGACAATTTTCCGGGCGGTGACGGAAACCAGGCAATTCCTCCGCCCAGGTAGACTACTCCAAAAAGAATTGTTGCCCTGGGTTATGTTTTCATACTTTGTTATCTTTAACAAATTTATCTTGATGTTTGGCTTTTGTGTTTCTTAACAGTTGTACGCTGACCAGTAAATAATTATGTATAGATTTAAACCAAGATTTGACGGTACATAATTAAAGATTGTATTGTAATTTGATGATAAAATCTCATTATTATATAATAAAAAAATTAATTTATAAATTAATAAGATTTAAAATTAATAAATTAAAATATTATTAAAATTTAATTTCTAATATTCAATTTTGAACCAAACTAATAATAATTTCTTTCGTTAAAATAAACTAATATACAGTCAAACTAAAAACTGAATACATTATATTTTACCCAAAAAATATAATAATTGAAATGGAATAAAGGCCAAGAGACCAAATTCCGAGAACGAAAAAAGGAGCGAAGAAAAACTATTGCAGATAAAAAAACTTGCTTCCAGTTATGTTTTAAGTTTTAGTTTTTGGGAACCAACGGTGAGGGAAGAGAGAAACCTAAAAAAGGCTCTTGATTTATTTGCGGAGGCTTCTGGCATGGAAATAAACAAGGACAAATCCTGCACCTTTATATTTAATACAGTGGAGACAGTGAAAAGGCACCTGTCCAGATTGCTTGGATTCAAACAAGGAGATCTCCCAACGAAATCACTGGGTAATATCCTTGATTACAGTTCAAAAAGATTGAAGAATTGGCAGGGGATCCTTGACAAATTAACTAATAGAATGGCAAATTGGACCTTTCGAACCTTAAATATTGCTGGTAGGATTGTTTTGGTTAAATCTGTATTACAAGCAATCCCTATATATCCACTTTCGATTATGGCAGTACCTCAAGGAGTTTGTGGCAAGATCAGAGAGATATTAAGGAAATTCATCTGGGGTGGGTCTTCTAACCAGAAGAAGTGGGCCTTAGTCTCCTGGAAGCATTTGATAAAACACAAGGAGGAGGGAGGTCTGGGTCTAAGGGATCCGAGTAAACTCAATACAATTCTTGGTGCTAAACTATGGTGGCGTTGGTTGAGAGGAGGTAATGATCTATGGAAGCAACTTTGGAGGTATAAATACAATATGCCCTCATCACCGGAGGAGATCTATCGCATACAGGAAATCCCGAGGGGCTCGAATATATGGGAGTTAGCTAGTCAAAACCGTGACATAGTAAACGAAAATATCTTCTGGGAAATCAGAGCGGGAAAGGAAGCCAACTTCTGGGATGAAAAGTGGCATCAACGGGAGAAAATGAATAGCATACAAGGAATTCAGGATATCCAGAACAAAATTGGGAACAATTTCAGATACATTAAAGATTATTGGAAAGAAAACGAAGAGGATGGGATCTGGAGTAAGTGGAAATCTTTGGAGGACTGGCACATTGAGACAAACCAAGAACAACAGGAGGTTTTTTGGAAGGAAATTGAATCCCGGAAAGTTAAAGTGAGAGTAGGAAAAGATATTATCAGATGGGGGAAGTCAACAAAAGGAACTTTCACAGTCAGAGAAGCATACTATTTGACAGATCAACAAGCTGCCTCGGAAAGAACCCAAGAATGGAAAATTTTTTGGGGAAAAAACTGGTGGCCAAATGTTACTATTTTTGCATGGTTGGTAGCCAATCATAAGATCTTGAATTGGGATAAGCTCCAGCAGAAAGGCTTCAATGGTCCCTCAAAATGCCACCTATGCAACAGAGAGCCAAAAACGCAGGAACATTTATTAATCCATTGTGACTATACCATAACTCTTTGGAGGGAAGTAGGGAGGCTATTCTGTAAACATGGAAAGTATCCGAAAGGAACTGGAGAGATAATCTTCCTATGGCAGAATGAAAAATTCCAATGCAGAGTGGTGCGGAGAGCCTGGGACCTCATGGCAGGATTCGTTCTCTAGATGGTGTGGAAGGAACGTAACCGAAGAATTTTTCAAAACAAAGGTAAAAATTTGGAAAAGATATGGAAACGGGTTGTTAATCTCACCAGAGAAACGATATTGGTGGAAAGATGGGTGGCAGAGGATTGGAAGGCTGATTCGGGAGAGGACCACATCCTCAAATCGTTAAACCTAACTTATGAGATGGTTCATAATAGACAGGCCGCGAGGAACACCACAAGTAATCAGAGCCAGGACAGGTTTGAATACCCTAAAGGCAATTTCGTTAAATTAAACTTTGACGGGGCCTCGAAAGGGAATCCAGGCAACACTGGATTCGGTGGAATCTTTAGGGACAGCCAGCAGAATACCAGATGGATTTTTGCGGATTGGGGAGGAGAAATGACCAATAATGAGGCTAAGTTATGGGCCGTCCACCAAGGTCTTCAAATCGTAATACACAACGGTTATAGAAACCTGGTGATTGAGGGGGATTCCCAAATGGTCATCGAAACTCTGAAAAAACTTAGTAATGGTAGGAATTGGGAACAGGTCACTAGCAGCTGGCGAACAACTGGCATTGTTCAGGACATTGCAGAATTATTGAAAGGTGTGGACTATAAAATCTTCTCCCATGTGAAACGAAATGGGAATCGTGCAGCGGACTTTCTTGCAAACTGGGGTTGTAAGGGTCGCACTGGCAAGATAGATAGCATGTGGAGAACGATTCAAGTTAATGGAGAATGGAAGGAGCTGGACAATATTATAAACCATGACCATGACCAGGCCACGCAGGATCATCATGAATAGGACTCCACCGCGAATTGCAATTCTCGTGCGAAATACGGGGGACAGGCAGAATTTGGTTCGGACAATAAATGAATGTTAGGAAGGACCTGGGGAGAAAATCAGTGATCACCATGCGAGATCATATCAGGAAGGTGCGAAAACAGAGGGAAAAAATCCACCTCATAAAAATCCAATCATAGTCTTGAACTGGCGGAGCGAAGGGAAGTACATGTCAGTGTCCTTAAATGGGAAGAAATCTAACAAGATTGCTGATAGGAAATGCGAAAGCCGGAATAACAGATGGCAGGGTAAGGACAATGGGACAGATTGGAGAAGCGGGATTCGGGACTTTATATCAGCCTGCATGCAAAACACCCGGCACCAAGGGAATACAATTAACATCCGCAGAGCGAGAGGAAACACAGGTCTAACAAGGTCCTCCTGTGCTAAGCGTAGTCGTTCACCCGGGAGTTGCATTATGGAGACGAGAAAGAGAGCTAGGTTAGCGGAAGAGATGGAAGCGGAGCGGAAAAGAGAGCAAGACAGGAAGGGGAAAGGGGTGATGAAAAATTAGAAAGCAGAGGAGATTTATGAAATCCTTGACGTTTTTGATGAGGATGAAAGCAGAGAGCAAAGCATGAACGCAGAGGAATGGGAGCAATACGCTATGGGCATCAGTCAACGGAGTCGGCGGGGAAGAAGGGTTCCGCGCCGAGGGCGGTAGACGAGGTATAGGCAAACAGACGGCGAGGCAGATCCAAACAATGGGCAAGGCAGCGAGGCGAATAGAGCTCGTGGAGGCAGGGGAGAAAGGCCAGAATAGAGCAGGAGACCAACCAGAAGGGCTAGGCAGACTTTTGAACAGAAACTCTAGCAGGCTGAGAGAGCCCACTTTCAGAATACTAATCCCAGAATCAGGAGAGTTATCCAAAACATGGAAGAAGACGCTATTCAAGCCCAATCCGACTCGGAAATGGAGGACTGGGAAGTTCTAGTGCATGATCCCGACAATACGAGAGGTAGAATGTCCCTGTTTAAGTAGTCTTTACACATCTACTGGGTGATGAAACGGTTACTAGCGAAGGCGTTGGAGCAGGCGGCTACTGAAATGGCAGAGATGGCTCAGGGAGCCCCCAATTTGAGGAGGGAGCTCCGCATACTGCAAATTTCCATGGAAATGCAGGGGAAACAGTTAGACAAAATCCAGCAGCTGCTTAAAGCCAGTCAGAAGCAGAGCAACAACGAGATCCCACCGAATCCAGAAGATGCAGCTGAGTAACTTATGTTCTAATTTCTTCTTTTGTGATGAATCTGCGGCATATAGATAGACCAGATAGGTTCCATAGTTTTGTAATAGATAGCTATAATATGTATATCAGCAGACTCAGAACATGGAATGATTGTGTAGTTTATATAGCACGGAAACACAGATTATGGAATTTCTTTTTTTGGTCTGCGATTAAAAACTATAGGTGGATACCCTACTCGGTTTCCCCTGGTGGGCGGGTAGATGGTTCCACCAATACTGCTGTAATTTTTTGACATGATAATAGAAAAACACGAGTACCACCTTTGCCTACAAAAAAAAAAGTTTTAGTTTTTCAAATTCCTAATGTTTGTGCTATGAGAGTTTTTGATCAGTCAAGCTTAATCGAAAATGAAATTTCCATTCCCGTTGTAAAAAATCTTTAGGCCGAAAGGCCTTTCCTTTGAAAGGGACCTTTTTCGTCCCTTTCATTCTCACGCTGACACTTGTCGTCAAAACAAAATAGAAATATTGTATTAAAATCAAAACAAAATAGAATAATATCTATCACGTTTCTGTTGCGCCGGTGGAAGTTTCATTTAATGACAGGGCTACGCCGACGAACTGGAAGAGGAGCAGAGAAGAAAGGCTATTAAATCGCCATTTTTATTGTTTGTTTTGTTAAATCGCCATTTTTTCTCGTATTCTTTCGTATATTTCGGACGGCTCCAGATCTGCTAATGGCGGTAAGTCAAATTTAGTTCGTTTTAAAGTTGTAGATCTACGGTTTATTGATATTTTTGTAAACGTTCATTACAGACGAATACGGTGAAGGTCGCGAATGTTTCTCTCAGGGCAAGCCAACGCGATATTCAAGACTTCTTCTCCTTCTCAGGAGAAATCGCACACATTGAGTTGCAGAGGTATTTTTAGTCTTGGAGTTTTACCCCCTTTTTTTGTTTTTCATTGAAACTGGGGATCTATCTTGTTTTTTGGCAGGAATACCGAGCATTCTCAAGTGGCCTTCGTTACCTTTAAGGATCCTCAGGCACTGGACACGGCTTTGCTTCTTTCGGTACCTACCATGTCTTTTACCCTAATGAATGTAAATTTCTGGGGGTTTGAGTCAGGGTTTACATTTTTGTATTTTTTTTATGTTCAATAAATAATGTTATTGACCCGTTTTATATCTCACTTGGTCATCTCTGCACGAATTTTACAATTTCAAGCTCATTTTCAATACAACATGCTTAGGAAGCTTAAAAATGGCTAAATAGTTTCTTTAATTGATTGCTATTTCAAACAGGTTGTTTTGACTCTTTGATAACATAGGGTAATTAGAGTTTTAGCTCAACAAAAGGCAGTTTAAAATGTAACTATACTATACTGCCTGTTAATTTGGAAGGATGGCCAAGGTTTGCTCAAGAGAAGTCAAAGTGAACTTTAATAAAATGTCACGAATTTTATAATTTCAAGCTCATTTTCAATACAACATGCTTAGGAAGCTTAAAAATGGCTAAATAGTTTCTTTAATTAATTGCTATTTCAAACAGGTTGTTTTGACTCGTTGATAGCATAGGGTAATTAGAGTTTTAGCTCAACAAAAGCCAGTTTAAAATGTTTATCCCCACTCCCCTCCTCTCCCATCCCCTCCCTACCCCCTCTGCCAAAAAAAACAATATACTATATTTATTATCTTTGCCATTCTACCTATCCACTTCACATCCGTGCGCCGAGTTTATGGCACAATGCTCGGAGTTTACTGGCTAGGCTGCATGCATGCCCGCTGGTTTCGCGCTTAGCGCCATCACATGGCACACCACGCGGGTTCCGCCAAACCTCTGCACTACCTCGCCGGTAGTTTCGCATCGGCCGAACAAGAAACTCCGCACACAGACTTGTCCGTCCTTGGAAATCTCCCTGTAAGCCTCTCTCATTTTCTCGCATACAATTCCTTTTTAGCATTTATTTAAATTATATGTTTAAAATGTTAATAATCCATTTCAGAAATGCTTGAATGGAATATTTGTGCGGGTCGGTTCCAATCCCAGATTTGCCCCCGTCGCTGGCTATCATTAAAGATTTGAACTTATCATGACCTGAATCAATGTTGTTTCCTATTCTTTTTTGTTGTAGGTTCGACGGAGACGGGTGCGTAGCATTTCCATTTCCATTTCTCTATTTATGCATATTTAATTTCTTTTAATCTTTAACTGTACTTCATTTTCCTATTTGCATTCCTTCTCCAATCTTGGACAGATATGGCATCTGTTAGTGTTTGTGTGTTTTTTAAATGAAATTGCGATTATTTTTTCGTTGAAGTGCGCGGGTAATTTTCGGGAAGCTGCTTATAAGAATCGAGAAAAGAAGTAAGGACGCAAAGATCAAAATTAATCTTTGTTAATTTTATGGCCATATATATGTGCCCCATTTATTTGTGTCTGCTTATAATTACATGATCAGACAGAGAATACATGTTTTGGCCGCTTGCCAAATGCAAAATACTGTAATTTGCTTTGATCAAATGAAAAATGAAGAAACTATCATAGCCTCAGAAGATTCCATGTCTAGTTTGAATTAGCTGTATGATTGTCAACTGTATATTTCAAAAGAAATTTGGATAAAAACAAATTTAATACCAAAGTCAGGGGAGCAAACACGTATTCAGGATCGAGAGTCTTGTCTTTGGCCCTCTAGAGTTATCTTGTCGTTTGGTTTCATTGTAAGAGCAAGCCCATGAAAACCTCTTACAAATATTCTTT
This sequence comes from Pinus taeda, assembly GCA_000404065.3. Classification (NCBI taxonomy): domain Eukaryota; kingdom Viridiplantae; phylum Streptophyta; class Pinopsida; order Pinales; family Pinaceae; genus Pinus; species Pinus taeda. Next base: position 18,896 of record APFE030049211.1, on the reverse strand, counting down.
TGACTCCACCCGCGATTGTTCATCAATTGTAATCGTCGACTATTTTCTTTGTGTCACTTACACAACGTAAAACCTTTAATCTTCTTGTGTTCAGTCTCTCTGCGTTTTTCTCCGCAATTTATTTTTTATTAAGGTACATATTTTATCTTTCAAGTTTTGAGATATTTATTTTTTATGAAGGTGCATATTTTATCTTTCAAGTTCTTAGAATTTATTTTTTATTAAGGTGTATATTTTATCTTTTATGTTATTAAAAGGTGGTCATTCGTTTGACCTCCATTTTGGGGAATTCGTTTCGAAAATTTGTAGGAGGGAAATCTTTTTAAAGTAATATTTTGTTTTAAAGCATATAGCATATTAAAGAAAAAAAAGTGTGCCTTGTTCACAGAATAGTTAATATATCATATATTATTACAAAGCCATAAGGAGTCCAGTAAGTGAGCGAAATACATGGCAAATGCCTCGATTGACCCACATCTCTTAATGTGTAGGATCAGTATTAGGATTGGCTGGGAAATGTTCCTATTTCATTGATGTTTTGACAAAATGACAAGGAACATTATCTAATGAAAGTAAGCTTCCACACTCCAAACTCCAATACCATGTTTGCTGAGGACATTGCTATCCTTACACCTGGGATTGTTGCTAAAAGGAGGAGATGTAATTTTGTTATTTGTATCTTGCCTCAACCATTTAATGAATTTACTAGGGTTCTTGCAATGTGTGGTAATGTGGAGATTCAACTAAATAAAAATGTAATAGTAGCACATCAAGAAGGATTGCAGACGAAAAATTCCCTTCAGAAAAACAGTAATAAAGAATATTATCAAATATCATTGCAGCTGCAATTTAGTCCCCAATGCATCGTATTATGTAGATGTCAGGAAAGAAAAGTGAGTGGATTGATGCTCCCGTGAACCATGCTAGAGACTAGCTGAATGGTAACCCAATCCAGCGAACAATGTCACTCTTTGGATTTATAAACAATTAAAATAGATTAAAGTAAATGAAAATTAATTAAGGAGATAGTTTTAAAATAATTAATTTTTTTATATAGATAAGTGTGTTTATTTTATGAGTTTGATTATTAATTTTATGTAAATTTGATTTTTTTAGTGATTTATAAAATAAATTTCTAAAATACTGTAATTTTGTTGATATTTAACAATAATATGACATTTAGTGAATAACAGTTTGCAAGTTTTATATAAATATGTTTAGATAATTTTTTATACAATGTAATGTCATTATGAGGAGCTGGAATTGCCCCCATAAGATTCGTTGAATTGTAACACAATCCACTGAACAATGTCATTCTTTGGATGAAAATTAATTAAGGAGATAGTTACAAAATAATTTAATTTTTATTTAGTTATATAGATAAGTGTGTTTATTACGTGAGTGTGATCATTTATTCTATGTAAGTGTGAATTGTTTTTTCAATGATTTGTAAAAGACATTATATTTTGTTTTAAAATAAATATTTACAATATTGTAATTTTATTGACATTTTAACAATAAAGTATTTTGATATATAGTGCATGGTAGTTTGTAAGTTCTATATCAACACTAGATTAATAATCAATGCGCAGTTACTATTTATTCGCTAAACAATTAGTAAGTGATTGAAGAACTTGCAAGTAGTCTATATTGGGTGAACGAAGTAAAGTTGGTCTTTTATGAGTTTGTCATGATGTGCATTTATTTTTGTGTCTATTATATTTTTTATTTGTCTCTCTTTTTTTTTAACAATTGTTATCACCCAAACAAAGGGATAAAAATAAGAAGTTTCTACTTGGTGAAGAAAGAACTCTATTGTTTGGTCAAGGTGCAAAGGAGTCGTGAGTAGTGCATGGAGGGCTTGCTTTGAGATGACATGCGATCATTCTTTCAAAAATAAAATGCAAAGGAAAATACCAAAGCCAACATAAATGGAAAGAAATTCATGATATTGGTTGTGATGAAAAGACATGATATTGGTGTGAGCAAGTGTGCGATACTGAGAGAATGACGACATAAGTGCAAGGAAAGCAATAACCAAAAATGTTACTTTGAAAATTAAAACTTGTAACTACATGTAAATGGGTATACGATTGTGAGACGTAGTTAGGAATGCATGCCCTGTGATCTAGGTGGATGTTGGTGGCCACCTGCCTTTTCCACTGGGACCCCCACAACTGTCTTTTTCAGTTCCCTTAATTGTAGCACAATTTACTATTTTTGGCATTTTTTTGGGTCCTGAACTTCCGAAGCCGTTTTTGAGGCCCTAAATGACATTTTTTGAGAAAACTAGGGCTAACAAGGGGCGTGGCCTAGTGTTGGTTGCTCAAAAGTTGTAATCTTTGGATAGATATTTCTAACGAGGTATTGTGGGTGTCAAATGAAGATCATTTGCCAAAGTTACGACCCTGGGAAGTTGATGTACCAATTTACCTAAACCTGGCCCATAGTTTTGGCACTTCATCTCCTAGGGTTAGGTTTTTGGATGTTTAGAGTTTTCAATTGTTTCTCAATAATAGATAGGCCTCTGAGCCTCATTGTAACATAGTTCAGAGGCATGTAGCCACCACATCGCTTCTCAGAGATAACTTACCATTGCCCGAGCTAGTCTTATTTCCATTCTGTTTGTAAGCATAAATGGAGTGTTATTTTGCTGCATCTATGTATTTATGGTTATATCTGTAATTTGTTACGTTCCTATTTAAGTTCAAATCACCCCAATCGATAAATTATAGATGCATACCTAGGTGATAAAGGAGGAGAGTATGTGAGTTTTTTCGAATTGGATCCAATGAATTTCCCCACTCAAGTTTAAAAGGGGGATTTTTAGGTAAACAGACTTGGTGAAAGTGTTAAGTTTCTTAGGTCAACACATATGGTTTTAAGCACCTAGTATTGTGGCCCACAGTTTTGAGCCCATGGCACTATATATAGTTCAATCCTTTAAAAGTTTTTGGGTTTCTCCATTGTAATGTGCTAGAATTGAGTAAAATGCTCACTTGGGCGAGGCCAAGGTGTTGTCCGACTTAACTATGTTTAATTTAAAAATAATAATAAATTTAGCGTTACATGTTTTTTCCTCAGTTGGGATTTTCTAGGGAAAATCATGTGTACATGGTTTATGCATGTGTTACTTTAATTTATTTCCTTAGGTAGAAATCTAAAGTCTTTGAAAAAATTCAAAGACTTTAAGTATTTTGTGGAAAATTGAACAAAAAAGAAACTAAGGTGTTGAGGAAAGATAATTGTGGTGAATTTGTGGGAATGAATTCGAAGAACCCTATGAGAAGTGGGATAGCAAGGTGTTGGAGGAGCTAGTTAGCTCAACCGACTAGCCCAAGGCATGTCGACAAGCCCATAATGGAATGAAATGCTAACTAATGATAGACTAAGTAACATGTCTGGTCAGACAGTTAGACTAGCGTAATTGTCCCAACAATATCTATATATATATATTTTGCATACAATGTAACAAACAATGTAAACTTTTATAAGGGAACTATAAACTCAAACCGAGAACTCTAGCCAAAAACACCCAAAAAACATGAAAAAACCCAAAAACGAAAAGGGTGTATTCTAGAATGATGTTTTATTTTTTTTTAGGGTTAATTTTCAACTTTTTTAAAAATGGCAGTAAAACCAATTTTTTTGTGCAAAATAAGTGAAAAAAACACACTAATGTTGTTGGTAGAATAACATTTTTCTTCTCTAGGTACAATTTCAACTTTTTTTAGTAATGACGTTAAAGATAAAATAACAGGATCCGAAACACATTAAAAATCCAACAATTTTCATCCATGTTGTTAAACATATAATATCATGACACTAAATATTGCTAAAATTCTAATTGTTTTCAACCATAACATTAAAAAAAAAAATGACAAATTTTCAACCATAGAATTAAAAAACTTTAAGTTTTCAACATATTTCAACTATGATATCATGAATAAATTATATGACTAAATTAATTAAAATACCAATACTTGTAGATTGAATGAAACATAAATTATTTCTCTAAGTTATTGTTGCATTGTGGATATTTTAAACAAACAAATTCATCATAATTAAAAAATGTAATCCAACAAACTTAAAAATGACTCATTACTTCATCTAACATCCTATGGAAGTTAAAATTTTTATTTCACGATACCATGTAAACATCAGTTATATAAACTGTCTTAGACAATTATTCAAAATCACTCATATGTTCTTGCACACCATCAAAATTCACATCTTCAAATGAATGACTAGATGCATATGAAGATGTTCCATATTCTTCTCTTTCATCAATTAGTGCCCCATCTGATTCAACATGCATGCCCACCATTTTAGGTTTCAAAAGTCTTCTAGATCTATGATTGGGTTCAACAGACTCCCATCTCAACACTGTTTCTTCCGGTAGCAACCTCTTTAGAATCTCTATTGTCTTGAAGTGAAGAGATCATCTCTTTTCTAAATTGAAGTCATAAAAAAGCATGTCAACATCCTCCAATTTTAAGAGTTCTGTACATCGATGATCTATATTTGTACCCTTTCTTTTTCTCTTTCCACCAATTTTTTATAAATTACCATCTCTGGCTTGCACACACCATTGCATGGGTGTTTATTTTTGGCATACCAATGTAATTCAACAGCTGCAACATCTTCATTTTATGTAATGACCTTTATAACCTTTGTAACCCAGAATGGATAGCCATGTGCACCTCCATCTTCTAACACTACAATCATGCAACCCTCCTTAATATCTTGTACTGAACCCTTGTAAAGGTCTTCCATGGCTTCATGTTGTGCATGAGATATTTTGGAACCAATATACATTTCTCTTTCCTCTACCTGTGAAGAATTAATAATACCTTGAGATGTCGTTGTTCAACAATGGTTATTTCCTCATGTTCATTTGACACATTTCGTGGCCAAATAAATGCAGTCTTCAAAAGTTTATCTTCATTTGTTGATGTTGAAATGACATCACGCTTATTATTGAAAAAATACTCCCACCAAACTGAATCAACAACATCAAAGTACTCATATGTATATATATAATATATATATATAGTATATATATATATATATATATATATATAATTTATTAGGAAATTATAATAATGTATATCTCTCTTCTGCCTTCGTGCATTATGAACTTCAACAACTGACTGTAATAACAATATATTTGGCACAAATATTGGATGACTTGGAATGAACTTCAAAAATACCAAACTTGATGACGAAGCTCATTTTGCAGTAGTTGAATACTTCTTGCCCCATATTAGTGTTTTCCCATCAATTTGTTTGATACGAAATTGATGTTGGAAGCTAATGTCATTAAGTTTTTCAATGAATTTCTCCTCACCATGCGATCCCAGAATAAACCTTCGCATGTCAACAATTTCTTCCAACACATGGAAAATAGGCTCTGGCATGTATGATTTCTTAATACATTCAATTAATGATGGCAAGCTCCCAACATCCTTCCTCCTCAATGTGACTGAAAAACGACTGAACATCTAATCAATATGGTCATGAGTGTGCCCAACAAGAAGGAAACCAACCTTTACCTTCTAAAAAATTATCAATTCAACAAGCATGTTTAGATATCCAAAAACAATATGATTTTTGTTTTCACGACAAGTGTTGTCCATTTGTAGATACAAAACTTCAAGAAGATTACTAAACCAATGCGAAAGCACATCATGAATTATCGTTATTGTTAGATTTGCATCGTTATGAATATTTGGAGTTGTGAATTAAACCCTTGGAAACTTTTTTCCCATTGAAGACAATACAACTGACCAAGTGAAACTGAATAAAATTTTCCTCCTGTAAATTTTTAGGTGTGCGAAAAAAATGTGGTAGAAGTGTTTTCTTTTGGTCCATACCATCAATTATCAAACAAAAATATTTATTTGGATTATCATAACACTTATTTCGATGCTTGTACAACTTTTCCTTTCACTTGTTTGTTGTTTGCGATGCTCTTGAGTGCTTTGATAATGGAATCTACAAATAACATAAAAGAAAACTATTAATCAATATGTTTTCATAGTTGACGACTATACAATTTTAAAAATTAATGTTACGTATGCTTACCTCTTTCCGCCCCTTGACATTTATCCCTTTTTTTATTTAAGAGAAGAACATGTATTGCAAACCCCCCATCCTTGTCTTCTTAGGAATACAGACATTGTTGAATTTTTTCTTCCATATCTTCACAAAATGTTGATATGTAATAAAATGACCATTTCCTTCAACACCTTTTGCATATTCTTTGTATAAGTTGTATATTTCTCGTCTTGAAATTATATAGAATATGTATTGTGTCTCTATTTGGCATACACTCTCCATGCTTTGAAAACGATTCTTTTATCCATGACATTACAGTATTTGCTAATGGCCCAAACTCTCGTTTATGACGTACTTCTGAATAAAATGTGGGATCTTTTTCCAAATTTTCTTGAATTCTTGTAAGAAGAAAATTACCAATTGAATGAAACATTTTGAAAGCCTTTCTATAGATAAATAAAGGCCCAATATGATAATCATAACTTGACATTGAATATTGCATGCACCCGATTAAATATGAATTTTGCATGCTTTTATTCATTGACAAATATCTCTTCCTTTTCCCCAATGAAAACTTGAAATCCATATGTTTCAAGAAATCCTTTTGACAAAATTCATTTGAAATGAGATCACTGATAGAACTTCTTCTCGTGAGATATTATGCTCTACCCCTTGTATAACTAGAACATCTTGGATTGATAGAAAAAGGTCTAATCCTACTCCTAGATACAATATTTGCTAACAACGTCTCCATCATTTCATCATCATCTATATAAGCATTTTAATCATCATTAGTAGGAATATTATCCTCACTATGATACTTTTGAACATAGTTAGGAAATGAATGACCTTCATAGTTTGAAAAATATTCATTACCATCCTTAGTTGCATGAAAATTTTCACTACCATCATCTGTGCTTTTGAAATAATGACTTGGAGAATATTCTTCATCATCTTCATCTTGCCCTTCATTAGTGATACCTTGATAGACCTTAGAATTAGAACTAAGTGGAAAACTTGACTCTCTATTTACTAGATATTCTTCATCCTGTGCTTTGTCAGTGTTTCTCTCGTAGTCCTTAGGATTAGGACTACGTGGAAAATGCGTCTCTTTATTTACTAGAATTATCCATCCTACCCTTCATTATTGTTGCTCTCATAGTCCTTAGGATTAGGAATAATTGGAAAATGTGACTCTCTATTTACTTAAAATTCTTCATCCTGCCCTTCGTCATTGCCACTCTCATGGTCCTTATGATTAGGACTAAGTGGAAAATGTGCCTCTCTATTTACTGGAAATTCTTCAAACTGCCCTTTGTAACTAATACTCATAGTCCTTAGTATTAGGACTAATTGGAAAATGTGACTCTCGATTTATTGTACTTTATTCATCCTGACCTTCCTTACTGCCGCTCTCATAGTCCATAAGATTAGGACTAAGTGGAAAATGTGACTCTCTATTTATTTGAAATTCTTCATCCTACCCTTCGTATGTGCTACTCTCATAGTTCTTAGGATTAGGACTAAGTGGAAGATGGAAAATGTGACTCTCTATTTTATTTGAAATTCTTCATCCTACCCTTCATACGTGCTACTCTCATAGTTCTTAGGATTAGGACTAAGTGGAAGATTTGACTCTCTATTCATAGTTAAATAATTTTCGTTATATTCATCAATAGCAATTGAGTTGTTACGTGATGAAGATGTTGATGCTTCACAAAGATAAACTTCACTATGAGACGAATCCATGAATTTCAAATAAAAGAGGTTGAATGATACAAATGCACTCTCTCCTAATGATAATGTATAGCTTAAATAATGAAAAAGTCCCTCCAAAAATTTTGTTTGAGTATTTCCCTCCAAAATTTCTTCTACAATTTATTGAAATTTTCTCTTGAAAATTATGACTCTAATTTCTATTCAAATTTTCCAAAAAAAAGTCGTTTAATACATTCCTTCAAATTAAACTAAATCTTTTACTTAAATTATAAAACATTTTATAGACAATTGATTTTTTATTTTTATTTTTCAATCATCATAATATTACCTATATATTAAGTTTTTATGGTTTTATTTTTAATACCACATTCAAGAAGAGATAAAACAATTCCATAATTTCCGCTATATGATAAATTTCGTTATCACTATTCCTCACATCACATCAAGACTTCTCGAGGTTTCGTTAAAAAACTTGGAGAGATTTTGTGGAGCAGCTACATTGTCATCGAAAACACATTCAACGGGATATTATCACATGTCAAAGGTTATTTTCTCTTTTAATTTGACCATTGAACGAGGATTTTTCAGGAAAATAGTTTGTTATATGCTGACAAATCATTTTTTTTTTTTTAATTTGTTTTCTTTTTCTTAGGGAGCAACTCAATTTATTACTTTGAAATTTAGGAAATTTTTGGAACTAGGTAGACTTATGTTCAAATCGAGTGCAGGTCTTAAACCCCTATAGGTTTACTTATAGTTATGTGTTAGCTAGGTTGTTATGTTCATGCAAGATACCAGACAAAAAGTCCATATCATTAAAAAAAATAACATTTAGTTAACAAAATATAGATTAATTTTCAAAATAAAAAGTTCACATGGGCTAGACTTTCCCAATGGCCCCTTGGTAGGTAGGGGGTCGCTATGTCGTCGATGCGCACAGCGTGCCCGACCATGGGCGTCCCCACCCGTGGCACCAGAATGCACATTTGTGTCGATTATCTAGGATTAAATAAATTAGCAGTCACAGACCCATTCCCAAATCCATTTGTTGATGAAATCTTAAATGAGGTCGTGAGCCATGAATGTTATTCCTTCATTGACGATTTCTTGGGCTATAAAAAAGTACCTATAGCAAAAGAAAATCGAGAAAAAAGAACTTTTGTTATTGAATTTAACTCTTTTTCTTACAAAGTAATGCATTTTGGTTTAAAGAATGCCCTAGCAACATTCTTAAGAATCATTTGAAAAGCATTCCAAGAGTATATCTATAAAACAATGGTATTATATTTTGATGAATGGATAGTGTACACATTATTAAAATGTCATATTCAATGGCTACGGCTGATACTTGAGCGATGTCGTCAGATAGGTTTATCCTTGAATAAAAAAAAAAAATGTATATTTGAAACACCTATTGGAATACTGTTGGGCCATGAGGTTTCAAAGGAAGGGATCAAAGTCAATATGGAAAAAATCAAGGTAATCTTAGATATGAAGCCTCCTGTAAATCAGAAACAAATAAAAATATTCTTAGGACATACAGGATATTATAGAAAATTCATTAGACATTACTCTGACATCACGTTTCCAATTGACAGGCTTCTAAAGAAATATGTTCCTTTTATTTTGTCTAGTGAATGCGATGAGTCTTTCCAATTGTTAAAAAAGAAATTAGTTGAAGCTCCAATCCTTAAGTTTCCTGACTGACCCAAAAATTTCCATGTACATGTCGTTGCATCAAACATTGTAGTTGGAGTAGTCCTAGCACAAGCCAACAAGGAACTAATAGACCATCCAAACACCTATGCTAGTTGGAAGTTTAACAAAGCTAAACGAAACTACTCCATGACATAACATGAAGCTCTAGCAATGGATTTCACATTGCAAAAATTTCGACACAACCTCTTTCCCAACCCTTTCATATTTTACATTGATCACCAAGTGTTAAAATACCTTGTGAACAAACTAGTTCATCAAGGTCGAATCTGTCGATGATTATTACTATTCCAAGAATTCGAATTGAAAATTATTGCATGACCAGGAAAAAATAATGTCATTCCCAACCATCTATCCTGACTTGAGTTTCAGGAGGAATCGAATGATATGGATGACAACCTTCCATATGCACACCTATTCAGAATTGAAGGAGTTCCATCAGAACTTGTTGAAATTGCAAAATTCTTACATACTAAAAAAACACTTAAACAATTTATTCGATAAGAAGGAAAAGACACTTGCTATAAAGGTATGATCATAGAAATTAATAAATGAATAGTCATATAATTTGGGAATTTATGAAGTACTTCACAGATGTGCTTTAGAACATGAAAGAGAAGTAATCATTGGTGAAGCACACAAAGGGGGAGCCGAAGGACACTACCAAGGAGAAACAACTACATGGAAGATAATGCAAACATGACTTTCGTAGCCAACACTATTCAATGATTATCATCAATATGTACAAAAATTCGATGTATGTCAAAGAACGGGCCATCCTCTATCGAAACACCAAATGTCAGTGTAATTAGTTATCGCTTTGCTACCTTTTGAGATATGGGCGATCGCCTTTGTATGACCATTTTCCAAAAGAGGTAAGAGGATGGGAGAAAAATATATAATAACTATCGTCAAATATCTAACAACGTGGGAAGAAGTTGAGCTAGTCAAATCCTGCACTAAAGACGTTGTAGACAAATTTATATATGAAAAATAGTAACACGATTTGGCTTCCCCTTAGTTCTTATCAGCGATAGAGGAACCCATTTTGTAAATCTTACAATCAAAGTATTGACAGTGAATTTCATGATCGAACACCATAAGACTAATTTTTATCATCCACAATATAATGGTGTTGTCGATTCGTTCAACAAAACATTGAACAAAGGTTTAATGAAAATTTCTAATGTCGACATAGATGACTAGAATGATACATTTCTAGCGATTTTGTGGGCCTATCACATACTGTATAAATAATCAATAGGAGCAACACTATTTAAACTTATTTATGGTCAGGATATAGTTGTACCATTTCACTGTTCATCAAGCACAGAGCGTGTTGACTATACTAAAATGTAATACAAACTTACACGTGGAATGACTCAGAAAATTACATCAACTAGAGGAAGATCGACTTTATGTCCTTTACCATCAACAGGTAAATAAGGAATAAAAAAACACATGGCACGAAAGGAACCTATAGGCTAAGCATTTTCAAGTTCATAATTTAGTTCTACTATATGACAGTAAAGTAAAAGGCAAGCCGAATAAGCTCGAAATTGCATGGTTAGGACCATTCGTTGTTTAAAATATCTCTCCTTCAGGAGCTATACAATTGAAGGCCTTCCAGGGGCACCTTTTCAAATAACTAGTTAATGGTGTCTGACTTAAAAGATATATTCCTTGATAATACTTAGCATAGGTAACTTAGCCATATGACAATGGATGAAAAAGGCTAACCAATTAATATGTAAAAAGTTAAACTATTAAAAATAAAGTTAATTAAAATTTATTAAGTTATTATTATTCTTTTCATTTTTTTGTATTAAAATTAAATAATAAAAATAATTAAAAAAAGATAGTTATAGATATAACCAACATAATAGTCGGTTCACCAATAAAAACAATTGGAAAGGTGTACTAGGTAACTACACTAAACAACATTATGGAGTTGGAGCCTGATATTCACAATCTCATAAGGGCGAAACAATGTTCAGAATGAAAACAATATAAAAATGAAATACATATAGAAAACAAGGGAACAAACCAACTTTTATCATAGAAGCAACATCTCGCAGACCAACCAAGCATATCGAGTACGATTCGATAGTTCAGTAAACCAGGAAAAAATGTAGACTATTCATCTGGGAGTAGTTCCAGAAAATCACTCATGTATAAGAACTCTATGAACCCGATAGAATATGTCACAAAATAAAAGGAGAGGGACCCATCAACCAGAGTAATAAAGTACCACCATCCCTTTTTGAAACGCCACACATTCTGCACATAACATTACGCTCATAGGATCAACAAAGATTATTTCAAAATATTTCACAATTACTACCCACTCTGCAGGAAAAGGGGCAAGTAGAAGACATGCATGATTATGGTGATGATCGAAGAGTCAATCATAAATTGAAGAGACATTTCAAAGGGCATCAATCGAGTGATAATGATGGAACAATCAATGCCACTATTACAAAAATTAAAGAGTGCCTTGGTTTATTGAAAATATTGCCTGAAATTTAAGTTAATACTCCTTGTGACTTGGAAGATAGCCCTGATATACCAAGCCTTGTTATTTCTGACTTTGAAATTATCAGTTGCCTCATAATAGAGGAATAACGAGATGATTTGTCCATTGCAAATGAGAAAAACAGGTCCAATGAAGAAGAGATTACATTTGAGCCCCAAACTAAGGCAAGACCTTACCAAGAAAACATAATTAGAAATTCGTATGGATAACATCAAATAGGTAAAGGTTGAGGAACTTGCATGGGAAAATAATTTTGAATCCTATCAGGCCAAGATGGGAGATCAATGGAATTCCTAGACTGATTTCTTAGAAAAATCTAGCATTCACGACATTCTTGACGCACTGTTAGTCAGAGACCTATAGGGGATGAAAGAGGAGGTTGTGAAATACCTAGACAATAGGTATCACAATGAAAAAAATTGGCTGCATCAACTACAATCCATCTATGGTACCACCATCCACCTGATAACTGGGCTACCCTACAAAGGAATCAAGGTGTTGAATACGATCGATGTCAATAAGTGGCTCACGAAGTTTGTTGGAGGTGCCTCGAGGAAAATTCATGATGTCTGCTTATTAATCAAGTCCAAGAATCCCTAGTCAGATGTATTTTCAAAATTGTTACCTTATGCCTCACCTTAACCAGTCGAAGCTTAGATGTTAAACTCACAATGATTAAATCCATAGGTGAGATAGCGAATTCCAGACATGAATACAACTAGGAAAACCATGTAGCCGACCTTGTTAAATCCAACTACCAAGACTACCAAAACTATGGTAAGGCCATTCAATTTATTTCCTTGTTAATTTGGTTAGCCATGAAGTCTAACCCACCTATTGGGGAGGTCAACTTTACTAAGAAAGATACACCCCTAATGAATAATTTCATAATTTTTTACAATAGTTGGTCGGGGAACCCCAATCGCTAAGCCCCAATGAGATTTTTAGGAATTGACTCTTGAATATCAAGAACATTTCTAAAAAATAGAGGGTCCCTCAACATATCTGTCGAGCCCTTCACCCTTTCTCCCATATCCAATTATGACTAGACAATACCTATATCTAGTATAACAACTTTGTTAAAGTCAACCCTCAGGAAGTCCCCTACCAAACATCTATTAACCAAATATTTGACGAACTGTGTCAATAGTTCAACACCAACTATGTCATTCCACTTGTAGTTTTCAACCCATCCCATGACATCATCACCCCTTTGAAGGATATTGAAGTCGAAGATTTTTTTTTTAGGTTTCCTTATATTTGCAACCCTTTAAAGCCAACATGTGAGTCCCCTTCCCTGAATCTTCGTAGAAGTCCGCTTGCAAAGAATATGTTAGTCCTAAGACCATCCCATCTAAAACAAAGTCATATCAGTGGAAAAAAGTTCTCAAAGAAATCAAAATGGATGATCTTGAAAATCAACAACAATTGGTTGAAGTAATCAAACAACTAAAACCAGAAGAAAAAATAACCATGAAGACTCGGAAAGATAAAATACTTCCATCAAGAGTCAAATCCTAGATGCGCTAAAAATTTCTAGGAATTTTCTTACTGACAACATTCAAAACAAAATGTATGAAGTTAATAAAAAAATTTAAGCACAATTCTAGCTCTACTTATCAACAACAGCAACACAATGGCACCGAAGTCCATTCTCACAACTAGTCACATTAGAATCACACAATAACTGAGATTGGTTTGACAAATGATAATCCTATCCAATATCTAGCCCATGATTTATAAGAGCACCATCATTTAGACCATGAACAGTCTAAAGAAGAGCAGTCTAAAAAGGAACTAATCAAGAAATATCAATATGATAAAGAGTAGTTTGAAAAACACCAGTCGGAATAGGACTTGTCGGAGAAAAACCAATCAGAGCATACTCAATCAGAAAAACACTAGTCGGGGCTGAACCAATGAGATGAAATCAGTTGGAGTTAAATCAGTCAGACATTCACAATAATTCAGAGGCCAATTCAAAATATAACTCATATGAACAAACTCTCTATGATGAAACTGCCTAAGATCATTACATAACAAGTTTGTTGACTGAGCACCTGCATGATAAAAATGACTAAGATACCTATTACCAGTACAACACAAGTCCTAAATCCACAAAGTACTAAGATAGTTCTGAGTTCGGTCAAGATTGAGGATCATATTGTTGTTTTTGAAAATTTGGTAGAACAATTGATTGATCATAATTTCCAACTCCATGCACAAGTGTTGTAAATGTAGACTCGACCAACAATTGTTTCAAATCCAAATTTTACACAAGCCCTACAGAAGGCCCATAATGAGTTTCTAGCAGAAAAGCAAACTCTAGAAGGCACTCTAGATAGAGGATCTACCATCACTGCTAGATTGAATAATTGGCCCACCTACTTAGCTTCTATTCGTTCAAAAATAAGGGCTCAAGAGCTGCTTATAAAAGAGCTACTGGTGAGACAAACTTCAGATAGTAGAATGCAACAAACATTCAATACTCATATAGAACAGGAAAGGGAAAATTATGCATATCTACTTCAACAACACCGACAGTGGTTAAGAGAGGGAAATAAATCCCATCAAAAAGCTTCCTACGCATCAGAATTTTTGTAGGGAATTCTGTAGGGAATTCTTAAATAAGTCGTGAGCATTGAAGAAGCAAAACCTCTTACTCAAATCACAACAGAGAATATACCTATGGAAGAAAATGTTCAATACTTGTCTAATCTCATAGAATCCAATGTTACAGTTAGAGTATTAGTTCAAAAATGGTCTATCTTCGATGAGAACTTGCAGATTTTCTCTCTAGTAATTTATCAGACTTCCTTTGCGAGAAAAACTCCACCTCCATTAGCAGCTTCAGCATCACCACATCCACTATGACCTACCCATGAATTTTATGCACCCAATGTTTCAACATATTTTGCAACTTCATAATAGTAATCTCAAGAAGAGGAAGTTGACCAAGCAGAGAAAAGGTCAACACAACCAGCTTCAGAGGTTCTGGCTGCAAGAGTAAAAGCACAGGACAAGGACCCACCATATGTTCCATCTTAGTCTTATTTTATTGTAATAATTGTAGTTAGAATTTTACCTTTTGAGAATAATTATTATGAGTGTAAAAACTTTTTCTTTTTGTTCTATCGGGCGTGCACGTACAATGGCCCCCTGGCAGACAGGGGGTCAATTATGAGAATCAACTCCCTGCCTATTAGGGGGGCTATTCTAAGGATTGGATCCTAGCAGTGAAGGGGCCGATTCTCATAATCGAACCCTCGCCTGCCAGGGGGTTGGGGGATAAATGTATTTTTTTTAAGGAATGTGTTTTTTTTTGTACCTTGGATGAACCTAACAACCCACTTTTCATGGGGGTCGTTGTTCATGTTTCTGGTGTTTTTTTTCATCTTTAAATTTTGTTATGTTTTGTTTTTTTACTTAGGATATTGGTCTTTTTGTAACACACACACACACACACACACACACACACACACACACATATATACTTGTAGGAAAATGACAGCAAGGAACGTTTCTGTGAATACTTCAGGACCAAAGATAACAGTTACATAATATAAAGATAGAGGTGGACCCTCAAAAAATATTGTTAAATGAACTTGACCTCAGCTAATTATTAAAAATATAGCAAGTGGCTCCGCAAAGGAAAATAAGTTGGTTTTTACTAGAAGAAATCACAAGAAGTGAAGCATACACAATTTGCATGGTTTGTCATAATGGTGGAAGTTATGAGGAGCTGAGAAAAGTACTAGACACGTGCTTGATGTTGGATACTAAAGTTGTTTATGTACTTACAAAATTGCCCAAGTCACATGGCAATATTAGATATTAGTTTGCATTGTTGATATTAAAGTTGTTTATGTACTTACAAAATTTCCCAAGTCACATGGCAATATTAGATATTAGTTTGCATTGTTGATATATGACATAGCAGAGGATTTTACAAGGATATGTAAAAAAATCATGAATGACATTACACAAAATATCGTAAGTATTGTTATTTATATTTATGTGTTTTGTGTTATTATAACTGTGTCATTATATTTTTTATAGCTTACTTATTTTTGACATATTATATTTTATTTGACAAAATTTTACTGAGGGTCTTTCAATTATGTTGGGGGGATTTATTTTATAGAGTGAGATATTATGAATGTTGTCAGTATTTTCTGCTCAGGGTCAGAAGGAGATATGACAAACAAGAAAAAAAAGTACTTCATGATGCTACAAAACTCCATACAAGGGATCGACAAAGATTGCCTATAGTGGATAAATCTAGCAAAGCTAGACATGTTACTTTTGAAGATGAGTGATGGGCCTCTAAATTAGACATAAACTAAGGCCCATGCCTCTATATTAAACAATAATTTAAGGCCTATGACCACCCTTCAACACATTAAACCTCTCTTTCTGCATTAGATAATTTATTTTTATCTTTAATATATTCAATAGGAATGTTTATCAATAATTAGATATTTGAGATACCTAACAAGAGAGCATGGAAATCGAAAATTCTATGACATGAGTGCCGGTTGCGAACATTCGGAGAGCGAGGAGTGCGTGAGAAAAATGAATGACCAGGGTTTTGATTTGCTGCTAGAGTCTTCATCCCTGGAAGGATGCAGAGGAGGGAACTTGTCTCCCTCCTACAAGGAGGCCATGGCCAATAAGGGCAAGAAGCCCCCAGAAAAAGTCAGAGGATTTATGGAAGGAGGAGGAAGTAACATGGAAGAGGAGGAAGAGGCTGCGAAAATAAAGGAGAACAACAACACTAAAGACAAGGAGGAAGATGACAAAAAAAGGGAACAAAAGAGAAAAAACAAAAGGGACCTTGTAAACCCAAAGCTGAAATAACACCTAGAGTAGTTTTAAACGATCATGTGCTGCAAGTGCACAGGGATCACATGCAAACCTATGTTATCATCTGCAAATTCATGGGACTATGGCCCACAGAAAAAGCTTTACAAACATGGATCAAATACCACTGGAAACCGAAAGGGAGCATTGATATTCACCTTGGGTCAAAGGGTTTCTTTACCGTGGTGTTCACAAGTATTGAGGAGGATCAAATACCACTGGAAACCTAAAGGGAGCATTGATCTTCACCTTGGGTCAAAGGGTTTCTTTACTGTGGTGTTCACAAGTATTGAGGATAAAGACAGAGTGTTTGAAGGAGGGCCCTACTTCTACACACCATCAGGTCTCTATATGAGGCCATGGAAGATGAACTTTGTCTCGGAACGGGAAACTTTCACTTCAGTCCCAGTCTGGGTAAGACTCTATTCTCTACCTCTTGATTACTGGCAACCTGAACTGTGAGCTGCCATAGGCAATAAATTAGGCATGTTTGTCAAAGCATCAGAAGCTACTAGAAGAGGAAAATATACCTCCTTTGCTAGGATATGTGTTGAGATGGATCTATCAGGGGTCCTTCAGGATGAGGTGATATTGGAAGTTTTTGATGAAGAGTGGGTACAAACAATGGACTATGAGCATATTCCGTTCAAATGTCATAAATTTCATGAGCATGGGCATCTTCATAGAGACTGCCCTCTAAGTAAAGTAGAGAATAAAAGCAAAACTAATATAATGAAAGACCTGGACAACTTTCACAAGGTGGTCCATAAAGGAAAAGGTGGTAAAAGAGGGCAAAAGCTACAGAAAAATGAGGAACAACAAGTTAGGCGAAACCACTTCCATGTTCTTGAAGAGGACGAAGTAAGAACAACAGAAGATCAAGCAAATGAAGGGAGCATGGGGGAGAAGGAGAAATAAGGAAACCGTGAACAAACATAGGAAAATGATAAGCAAAAAGGGATAATGATGAGTGATATAGAACTAGAGGGACAACAAGTTAGGCGGAACCAGTTCCATGTTCTTGAAGAGGACGAAGTAAGAACAACAGAAGATCAAGAAAATGAAGGGAGCATGGGGGAGAAGGATAAATAAGGAAACCGTGAAAAAACGTAGGAAAATGATAAGCAAAAAGGGATAATGATGAGTGATATAGAACTAGAGATGGACCATGTCACACGGAATGAGTTATACTTGCGGACAAATCTAACCTTCCTAGGAGTCTAAGACTCTCTAATGACAAACAAACCAAATAAGAGCTATCCTTCTCTAGATACACATCATTTTACAAGAAATCAAATGTTCTCGATCTTACCTTAGGTCCAATGCTTGTTGTAGTAGTCCAGTCTTGTTGATCCGGATGAGCTCCTCCTTCACCTTCAGACCTGCATTCACTAACAAGGCAAACAATTACATAGCATCTGAATATTCATTATAAAACAAAATATACCTATCATACTGACCAAGGAATGCACGAAATAATTCATTAACAAATCATTGAGAAGAATGGACTTATTTGTATTAAATAATCAAAGGAACCATTACAACCTGAGCCTTGGTGTTGTGCAAGCTCCTCCCAGGGTCCAGCAAGTGATTTCCTCTACTTTGACAAGCTCACCCACTCCCACTATGGCAACAAGGAAGGATGGTGATCTCTCCTCACAAGTCAACAAATGGGAAGTCTTAATTCCAGCAGCATTTCCCCTATAGAATGTTCAGCTTTCAACCTCCCCTCCTTTGGCCCAATGCCTGTATTTATAGTATTCTAGAAGAGGTTATTCAGTTCCAACATCAATGGGATACTCCCTCTTTTTGGATGGGGTAGCTCCTCTCTTGATGGGATAAGCTCCTCTATCATAGGGGTGCATGAACCATCTGGAGGCGCTCAATACACGTCAAAAACTCTTCTAGAAGGCTCTAGAAGTGACCACAAGTAACTTTTTAAAGATGAAACTTGCACCTTTTGACCTTTACAAGGGTACGCACCCTAGCTTTAGCTTACAGA
>APFE030049206.1:75574-87126 GCA_000404065.3 Pinus taeda | reverse complement strand
TTGTGTTATATGTTGATGATGTGATTTTTACAGGTAATGATGACTACCTCATTAAAAATTTCAAAGCAGTCATGAAAGAGGAATTTGAAATGATTGACGTGGGTTTGTTGAGATACTTCTTAGGAATAGAAGTAGATCAAAATGAAAATGGAATTTTTATCTCACAGGAAAAATATGTAAATGAAGTGTTGGGTAGATTTAATATGCAAGAATGCAAGGTAGCAATCACTCCCACAGTAATGAGATTAAAACTCAGCAAAAAGGACAGCAGCAAGGATTTTGATCCTAGCTTGTACAAGAGTATAGTTGGCAGCCTTATGTATTTAACTACAACTAGACCTGACATAATGTTTGCTGTTAGTTTGATTTCCAGATTCATGGAGAGGCCAAAGGAAGCACATTGGCAGGCAACAAAAAGAATTCTGAGCTATGTTAAAGGTACTAAAAGGTTTGGCATCTTATATACTGTCTCAGAATGTTCAAATTTAATTGGGTACACTGATAGTGATTGGGCTGGAAGTGTAGATGATCGAAAAAGCACTTCCGGTTATGTTTTTCACATGAGTCCAGGAGCCCTTTCATGGGCTTCTAAGAAGCAGTCCATTGTAGCATTTTCTACAACAAAGGCAGAATATGTGGCAGCTACAGCAGCAGCATGTCAAGCAGTTTGGATGAGAAGGATGTTGAGCAGCTTAGGCCAAGAGCAGGCAAAAGCAACAATGACTTTTTGTGACAATAGCTCAGCTATTGCATTATCCAAGAATTCAGTGTTTCATAAGAGAACGAAACACATTGACACAAGATTTCATTATATCAGGGAATTGGTGAGCAATAGAGAAATTGTCTTAGAACATTGCAGGACTCAGTAACAGGTAGCAGACATTCTGACAAAGCCACTGGACCAGAAAAGCTTTGAATTTTTGAGGAAATGTTTGGGTATGACTGATAACCCAACAGTTGAAAGTAAAGGGGAGTGTTAAAATATACTTTCAACTGTGTGTTGCCGGAAGCCGACAGTTGAACAGCGTCCATTAAACGGAAACCGGAAAACTACTTCACAAAACCGCCAGTTCGTTTCGCACCACCTTTCAGCAAAATTTGTATTTGTTAGAGGGCCTCTGAACACGCCGACTAAATGACACGTGTCCAGTGTACAACACCAATACTACCCATTCCCCGGACATTAAACATCGTTTGGGTTGTGTGGCTGTAGGACCCGAATTGCGTCCGATCAAGTCAACGGACATGGATCTCATTCAACCTGCAAGAACATTAGTTTTGTTTTTACCGCACGTTTCATTTAATGCATTTAATGAATTTGTCATAGTTGTAGGTAAAATTTTTAAGTTTTCATACGGCATGTAGTATTATATTTTTTTTGTTAACTCATATGAAATGTATGCTTTATATAGTTTTTGCGAGTTGACTTTTAAGTATTGCACACAGGATGTAATAGAGGGCGTGCGACAACAAAGAAAATAACAAGTGAAAACTGTGAATGCACAATAGTGCATATGATATGCATTTTGTATTTTATGTGAGGATTGCACAGCATTGCGAAGACAGAACAAAAGGCAGAGGATTTTGTAATGTGTAAAAGCACATGATTTTTTTTATTCGAATATGCAATTCGAAAACTCAGCTGGTCGAATGTAATGAAAAATTTCACATAGGAGTGAATGTGAAAAATTTTCTTTAGCAGTAAACCCATGTAAGAATTTTTATTCTACAACAGTAAATGTAAAAGCTCTTTTTTAGAGCAGTAAATGTGAAAGAAGATTTTACACCGCACTGTAAAATCATTTGTAAAAGAGGCAGGGTAATTTTGTTTTTGGTGAAAGTTCTTGGTAAATCCCTCTGAGAAAGAGGAATCAATATGTATCAGGCTTTTTATTAATGAATATAATGGTTTTATTGGTGTGAAAAATCTCTGTTCTTAGAAATTTTATTTGCTTACCTGTGCAAAAGATACTGAGGAGAAAAACAGAGCATTGCTCTGTATTCAGTTAATTTTTGTTTTTGGAATTTTACCAGAAAAAATCCCCAACACTTGTGTGTTGAACAACTAATCCTCAGGGTTAATGATAAAGTTAGTTTGGGTAGTTATTAGAGAAAAGACTCTAGAACTAATTCAATTGTTTCCTCTATATATTTATATGTTGTACCTCTATGTATTTATGTATTTATATGTACAACATGTACATAATTCTTTGAGATCATATAATTATTTGAGATCATTTAATATACTTTGTATTTGGTTTCCAGTTTGTGTGTTTTATAGTGGTATTAGAGCGAGGTTCAAGGAGATGAGCCACTCAGTTTTGTGGCCATGGATGTTTGTGCTCCAGGTGCAAATGGTGTCAATCCTAATTTTGAACGAGGAGCGAGATAGTTCTGGACTTCATTCTTGTCAACGAATCAGAGACGGTTCTTGCGGTATGATATTTCGATTGGAGGAAACATTATTTTTAACAGAGCCAAGGAAAATTGACTCCTGCAAGATTTATTGCCTGTCGTTGACTGATGCAAAGAACGCTTGCGGATGGAGTATATATCATGATGGAGCATGTCTATTGATTTAAATGCGACTCACGTCGCTTGATAAAAAAGAGAGGAATCTCCCTAGACGTAGTTTTTTTATACGAAAAGACAATGCTGATGGTTTATGGAAACTCAACCATAATAGCGTAAATGTGTATACATGGAGGTAAGAAAAAATACCTAAACAGTTAAATATAATATACTATTGTTGATGTGTTACCATTAAAGACAAACAAAGATACAAGAAATTAGTCGCTCGATGAGAATGATAAGCTGCAATAAGTGTAAAAGTTTGATGATAAAACATTGAATTTCTTGAAGGATTAATTGAAGGGAAAATTACGTTTCGGTTAAAATATATTTATATTTAATATTCCATGTTTGAGCGAGAGGAAAATGGTTAAATGGAGTTTTGTGTTTATAACGGTTTTTGAAATTTAAAAGAAACAAATAGTAGTTTGTGTGTGGCGAAGCCGTATCTTGATGACGTAGTGTTTGGATTTCTGGATTTTGTTTTAGTGAGGTCCCTACACCGAACAAAAGCAACCTTCGTCGGATTGTTAAAGGCCGTGTGAACCAGTGCTTCAGTGGTGTATAAGAGTCAAATAAATAGCATTTACATGTTGGTAAGAGAATTTAATTATGGTTTGCGTACTGTCCATTCTTTTGTTACCAAGACAAAATGGTAAATATCAATCAATTATGAGTTATCACGTTGTTTGTGTTTGACATATACTTGGGCTCTTGAGGGCGAGAGTAATTTAATGAAATTTGTGCCAAATGTTCGCTGAATGTCTCATTTATTAAACTAGTTTTGATTATTGGTCACCTACCTCACGGCTGAGAGTAATAATGAACACATCTACGACATAATTTGTAGTGGATGCAACGATTCATATTTACTTGCAACATTTGATGCAGGGAATTAACGGTGGCTCTGTCGAGTGGTTTCGACGCGAGATTTGAATTTGTGGAGTTTTTGTTTAACGTGCACTCCGATTTTTTTTATTTTTTATTTTTCTACTCGCTGATGCACCGTTGTCCATGTCATGGGAAGTCCTGATGGTATGCACATTTCGGTCGATCTAAGCGTGGGAATTGGTTTCTCATGACAAAAATCGAGGTAATGTGTCCTTTTCAATCATTGTTGATTGATTTATTATAAAAGTATAGCTCCAGTGTTTGAGATTCCAGATTCGGTCCACAGTTGGTATATAATTTATTTTAAGCCAGTGCATAGACTTTTTAACAAAAAAGAACAAACTGCTTTTTCTTTGGTGTGAATTTATCGAGAAAAGTTTGTCGACTATTTTCAAGATGTGTTGAGGACGCCTCTACTGGCCTCGAGATCAGTTGCAGAATTAAGTATGGAATATTTTTATATGATTCTGTCAAATACCAAAGTGTTGTATTGAGTTGACAAATTGCTTTCTTCTTATATGATTGATCCCACTATTCATGGACATTTTCATAATTTGTCCAACATTATAATCTTCTTGTTCCGTTAGCTTTCCTGACTGAGCCTATTCCGATGGTTGCAGAGGCTGAGAAACTACTTCTAAAAAATGAGCCATTGCTCTGTCGCATTGCAAAATTTTTAGTTTTTGTTGAGTCTCAATTTTGTTTTGGTGAAATTTAAATTATACCATTTATGAGTATGAAATCAAGAAAAGGAAAAGGGAAATGTGGTTAAAAAACTAATTTGGTATATTGAAAATTACAAGGTTATAAGTTCAAATCCTTGTGGAGGTAGTCTTTGGAAGTTAAAAATGGCACTTATAGGAGGTGTTTTTGAGATGTGGCTAAATTTTTAGATTGAAATGGTGATATTGGCAGCAAGATATGTTTGAATTATTTTTACATTAAATGTTTTCCCATGGGTATTTTAAATTTTATTTTTGTTGATTTTTAAACTGTAAACCGGTGGTATATTTTTTGGAAGTTAAAAATGGCACTTATAGGAGGTGTTTTTGAGATGTGGCTAAATTTTTAGATTGAAATGGTGATATTGGCAGTAAGATATGCTTGAATTATTTTTACCTTAAATGTTTTCCCATGGGTATTTTAAATTTTATTTTTGTTGATTTTTAAACTGTAAACCGCTGGTATATTTTTCTGGTGAAAGACTTTGAGAAGTGGTTTAGGAGGAAATAAGTAGTGTCATTAGCTTTATAGTATCATTGGTTTTGTGTACTTGAAGCCCTGCCCTTCATCTCTTATTTGAATATCATACCGATCACTGTTACTTGTCAAATTATGTTGTAAACGGGTGCATTTTCGAGGGTAGCCGACACCCATCTTTTCAAGTTCATCACTGGGGAAAATGGCCGAAGTCGATGATTTGTTACAATTATTACGCAGTTTAATTTCATCCACTATTAATAATAGTGTCCAAGTCAACAAGGACATGCTCTTTGACATGCAAAGATGTTTGCAAAATGCTAAAATAAAAAATGAATTCTTGGAGCTAGAGTCTCAGTTTCAGCGAGATGAACTACATGAATTATAGAAGAAGAATTTTGAACCTGTTCTTGTTCAAAATAGTAGTTTGTTTGAGCCTGATCAACGGTCAAAGAATGATGAAAAAGATAAAGTGATTTTAGGAGAAGATTTGGATGTGGTTAGAAGTTTTGATGTGAACCTGTTATAAGGCCATGGGAAGAGATTACACACAATAAACACAGAACTGATTTGGGTTACAACAAGGATATTCCGGATGTATCTTTTCACATTCTAGATTTTGCTAAACCTATACAATTCTGAAGTGCTGAATTTGTAGACGGTGTTGTTCTAGAACAAATTGATAAATGCCAATAGTGTCACAAAGTTGGACATGTGAAAGAAAGGTGTTTTGATCTTCACCCATGTGAGCATTGTGGAAAGACAAATCATCATACAAATAGAATGTTCCAAAAAAAAGACTACTACAAGAGAGCATCTAAATTTTGGATGGATTACTTCTTGGGATTGGACGAAAACAACCAAGAATATTTACAGGTCATATCGAAGAATATGTTCTAGAGTGATGACCAACCTTGTAGTGATGAAGAATACTTCTCACTTTGTATTCGACAATGGGGAAATTTTTGATGGTGTGCTACAAGTTCGAGTTCGAGATGTCAAGTGAGCCTGAGTCAGAGTTAAGTTGATTGAGTTGTTTTTGAATGAGCACTTAAATATTTGGAATTGTTCGAGGAACTATTGTGATAGTTCCATAGTTTGTGGCCACCTTAAAACCATATTTTTGGTTATTTTGAGAACTATTATGAAGGTTCTAGAGTTGGTGTTGGTTGAGACCTTGAGTTCTCTCATGTGGGTTTGTGGTCATCATTAAAAACCATTTCTTAAGAGACATTCATCTCTTGGTTGAGATGTATTTCTGCATTTTGAGCTCTCTTTCTTGGACATTGGTACATCCCTTGAGATTAAGGGAGGAATGTTGAACAACTAATCCTCAGGGTTAATGATAAGGTTAGTCTGGGTAGTTATTGGAGTCCAAGAAGACTTGGGAACTAATTCAATTGTTTCCTATATGTATTTGTATGTACACCATATACATAATTCTTTGAGATCATTTAATATACAATTTATTTGGTTTCCAGTTCGTGTGTCTTACATTGTGAAGACTCTGAGGCTGTATGCCCTTGTCAATCTGTAATTCTCCAGGGAAGTATTTTAATGGCCCCAATTCTACCTTTTGGATAATGTGGAGCTGACCCTCGACTGACACAGGAAGGAGATTCGCTAGATTAGCACAAAGTGGCAAGATCTTTCTCTCTATGATGGAATGGAGGATATAGATGATTTCCTAAATGCAATGGAATGCAAGAGTTGCAGAGGAGTAGAGAGATCCAACTTTAGATGCACCAACTTTCCCCCCTTCAAAATTTGATCGCCTGGTTCTGTCAACGACCAACGGATAAACTATGAAGCTCATAGAAAAGTCTAAAGGTAAGATAGATCGTTCAATTCATATTGGAAATTGTATATAGAAATGGGAGAGAGAAGGCTTTCAATGTAAATGTTGGGTGCATAATTTTTTATATACATTAGGACCAATTCCTAGAACCTCATGGTATTTGCATGAAGAATCAGGAAGGCGGACTAAGAATTGGAACCTAGCAAAAGGGAACATGTTTTCACTTCTTTTTCATAATAAATGATAATTATAGCTAATGTAGTTACCATCTCACAGACGAATAAATTTTTCAACACCGAGAGACCTCCAAGATTCCATTGTGACTCACTCTGAAAAAATGAAAGCAAGTGGTTGTTCACCTCAGATCATCGAGATGACAAAGGCGATCACTAAGGCGGTTGTCCACCTCTATCCTGTTCAAACCTATTTTCGATGGATCTTGAACTTAAAGAGGAGAAATGATGGATCTTGTGATTACGGCTCAATGAACAGAGAGTTCATGTGCTTACGATGTAGTGAACAGAGAGAGATGGAGCTTGTGCTAATGGATCTATTGCAGGGCGCTAACAAGTAGCACATGCAATTATTGTAGGGCGCTGACAAGTAGTACATGCAGATAACTTGCTGACAAGTAGTACATTTAGATAACTCACTGACAAGTAGTACATGCATGTGGAAAATACATGCGGTGTGGAAAAGACATATATATTGCCAAACCATAACACCATAACATTGGCAAATGAAAACTAAATATTTAATGTTAATCAACTAACACTGACATTAGTTTCGATTTGAAAAATATTTGAAAAAAATGAAGGGGAAAAGTGAATGTAACATAAGCTTATAACCTCCCGCCTCAGGAAGAGACCAAATAAGATGGCGAAAAAAGATTTTACTATAGAAAATGCATTGCAACCTAAAAAAAATTGATATTCGTCTTAATCGTAATAATAGCCATCTCAAATTAATGTTATAGCACCACAATAAATAGCTCCAATTAATGTTATAGCGCCACCATTCTGATTACAATAGTCCCTGTTGTGCCCAGGACAGGGACTAATAAGTGGAAATGAAGAATAAATATACGAGGCAATTTTTTTCTCTAGAAAAGATTAATTATTCACACAAACTCCACCATTGTCACTCGACACCCCTTTTACTTATTTATTATTTGCATTTAACAAGAAAAATAAGTGAGAGACATTGTTCTATGAATGAAAACTTCATGAGCTATATGGGTAACTAATCGTAAATCATGTTTATTGTAATTAATTTTATTTTAAATTTTAAAATATAGGTTTTTCAAAAATGGGAAAATCTATCATGATTTAGTTGTTAAGTTAACAATGATGATAACTATTTTTGACTATTATCAGCAAACGTAGATTAATTCATCACCCTTATTCAAGGTAAACCATGTTATTTGGAATAAGGGGGGAAAATTTCACTCCTACCAGATGCCTCTCGGTCTTGGGCAATTAACATGTTTCCTTATATCTGAGGAAGATGAGCTCTTAGCCAAGCTTGGATAAGAGCTTGTCTTCCTCGAACTTATAAAAACAGGTTAACGGAGTGAAAACCTGTCCATTTAAGCACCACCAACGGGGCAAATACATGTGGTTGGTTTTTCTTGAATAATAGTGATGAGTCAACCCACATTTTCGAGTAGAAACCATTATCCCTGTTTTTGTTTTGGAAACTTAATTATGATAGGGTTTCCCACTGTTTTAAGAAGTTAGGGTTTTCTAACCATGTGGTATAATAGTGATGAATCAATCCACATTTGTAGATAGAAACCAATGATGGTTGTCCCCACTGTTGGTTTGGTAACTTGGTTATGATAAGTTTTCTAGTTGTTTTTAAGAAGTTAAATTTTGCTAAATATATGGTATTGATAAACTAAATCCATGATATTTTAACAAAGACAATTTACAAGTTAGAAATATCCATAGCAAAATAAATAAACTTGATTAACAATCTTATTACATATTTTTTTAAATATATATGTCTGATCCATACATTAATTCTTTTATAATTAACCATAATAGTATTATTTTAAGATAAAGCTATAATTTAATTATTAATTTGTAATCGCCTCTCAAATAATATTGTAATCGCCCCTGTAATTATGCAACTTAAGCTCATTAGTTAACATGCTTGAAATAATTGCAAATTAAACTCATTAGTTAACATACTCATTTTGAATTCAGTTAATGAAAGAAAGCTACTCACCTGCTATCTTTTTGCAAATATTTTACATATAAATCATATTATCATATGCCCATTACCATATCGGCTTGAAAATGACATTAATCATCTTTTGCTTTGGCTTTTCAAAATGAGGGAAAAATCATTTCGATGAATATTGGTAATAATCTTTGGACGAAATTACCAATAAATTTAAAATTGTTGATATTTCAAATTGGTTTAATTTGGTGGCAGGGTGCAAGATAGAATAATCATGGAAAAACCTATCTCATACTCATTAACTTTTTCCTTCTCTTCTTTTGTGATTAGTTCGATGGTCATAATGAATATTAATTTTTTTTGTTGGATACACACATTGTAACTAGCAGTGAGATGATGCCATTTTCAGCCGAGCCATACATGTAACAGGAAGCATTGTCACTATTAAATTCGCACAAAGTATGTGAAATTTAGCTGTAGATTTTTTGTATAAGGTAAGAAAATTAGAGTATTGGATGGAAGGAATTCACAATTAATCATGAAAATTCTAGCAGTGGAATTTTTTTATAAGGTAAGAAGATTAGAGTATTGGAACGAAGGAATTCACAATTAATTACCGAGTGTCATTCTTTCCCTTCATGAAATTTTTCTTGACCTTTTGTACAAAATTTGTTAATAGCATGATCATAACAAAAAGATCTTTAAAACTATTTATTCTTGTTTGTAGTTTCAGGACCAAAAAAAAGTATTGAGTAAAGAGAAATTAAACCATTCTTTCTTTGGATAGAAAGTTAAATAATTTGTTTTTAGTAAAATAAATATTTAGCTTTTTGAAATTATTTTTAATAAAAATAATTTACTTTGAATAAAATAAATATAATTAAATTCCACTCAAAAGCACATATATTAAAAAGGAGAATTTATATATTTTAGATTTTCAAAAAACAATGGTATTGCTACTTTACTTTACATTATAATTAAATTCCAGTTATATATATATATATATATATAATAATAATATATATATATATATAGTATTATTTACAAGGAAATTTAATTTATGTTGACCTAATCCTCTGCGATGGGTGAATTTGGAATGTGAACAGTCATCAAGAAGATGAACTGAGCAGTCACATTCTTTGTATATAACAATAGCTACCTAATGAAATAAATCGTATCAGTTTTCTGCCAAACTGGAGTTACTCCTGGTATTAGAGCCAGCTTCCTGTTTAGCCTTTATGTCTTTGTAACTCCATACCTGCGTTCTGCCATACCTGCGTCTCTGCCACACCTGCGCTGCCCTGACATATTCTATCTATGGACTCTGAGCGTATTCAACTGAAGAGGGCGCAGAATCTCAGGAACTGTGAATAAACGTTTCTGTCCATAATGCGCTGCCCCCGCCCGTCCGTCAGTAGCATCACTATTGAACGCTGCTCTTTTCATTATACCCTTCTGTCCATCAGTACAGGCCACCTTTGAACGTTTGCATTAACACTTTCGCATAACATTGGCTGATTCTCTGTTGAGCGGTTTCGAGGCTCAGGACTATCATAGCGCAGAGATTAATGGTGAATTTGGTAACGGCCCTTAATGGCACGATGACTACTGTGATCACACACAAAACCGAGAGCTCGTTCTAAGTGGTGGCGTCGCCCGGTCGAGTTCTATGGAAGTTCCTGAAGCCGAGTCCAAAATACGCTGACGCTGGTAGTATATCCCCTCGCCTTCTTTCGGTCTCCATATCTTTAACACTCTAATTCACCTGTCAATATATGTTTAACACTGCGCTTGTAATTCTGAAGCTCATTTTCTCTTTCCAATCTACCGAGTCTGCGATTCGAACCAACGCCTTAATGCACAGTCCATTAACCATGAAATAGGCGTCCTTAACCTGTGGGTTTTGGTGTAGTGGGTGTCTCAGGATCGAATCCCGGGGACCCGCATAAAGAAGTTACCAAATATGACCTATGGGCAATGTGAAACAATGCCTCGGCCCCAGGAAATTTGAGATGGTGGTGCGGTGTTCCCTTTTGAAATGGCTCGTGGTAAACAGTGACTAGGTATCGGTAGCAGGCCTGCCATCAGAATTAATGCGTGTAAAAGCAATAAACGTTATTGTGGTTTATATGTGCGTTGTGGCTTATATATATTAAAGATGTGCATTGTATGTGCGCTGTGGTTTATATATTAAAGCTGTGTGCTGTGGTGATATGTGCGCTGTGGGTCTATGCGTAGAAAGATATACATTGACCAGCATATATATATTATGGTTTTCATTTGAATACGTTATGAACTGAGTTTGTAGATATTTGAATGCGTTGAATGGATGGAATATGTTGGATATATTATATGAGGATCGTTTTATAAACATTGGAGGGATTTGAAGAAACATAGTGCATAAAAGTATTTGAAATCTTTTTTCCCTTTTGAGTACAATTTCACTGTATATCAGCAGAAGTTTTTTTTACAGAATGCATTCAATCATCTCTATGGTAGGAATAGTTCTCATTGGCAAGGAGAACTATGCTGATTGGTCCCGGATGATACAACACACTCTCATCTTCAATGAGTTGTGGAAAGGAGTGTGTGTCGGGGAAGGAGACAGTGACCCAGAAAATCCTACCTCAGACAAAGAGCTTGCCATTTGGGAAAACAAGAACAGCAAAGCTTATGCATTAATCGCAACATCTGTAAATAAAGAGTTGAGTCGCCATATTTCATCATATTCCACTGCCTTTGAAGCTTTACAAAAGCTGAAAGAACTCTATGACTCACATTCTGCACTTGAAGTTGTCCAACTCATGATTAAACTCTTCACTCTTGAACTGCAAAATAATAATCCTCTTGCTCTTGCATCTGAAGTAAAATCTATAATGCATGATATCAAATCCACTAAGGTTGA
>APFE030049206.1:48504-71248 GCA_000404065.3 Pinus taeda | reverse complement strand
TTCACCAAAGCGCTTGGAAGAGAAAAACTTGAAAGATTCAGAACGATGCTTGGACTCACCAACATCCCTTCAGATTAATGGGGGGAATGTTGACACCTAATCCTCTGCGATTGGGTGAATTTGGAATGTGAACAGTCATCAAGAAGATGAACTGAGCAGTCACATTCTTTTTATATAACAATAGCTACCTAATGAAATGAATCGTATCAGTTTTCTGCCAAACTGGAGTTACTCCTGGCCTGACAATATATTTCATATTTTCAAAAAATTCTACATTCTCAGTATGAGGGAGATATGTAATTCCTTCAGTGCTCAACTTTAAATTGACAAATGTTCATTTAATATAAAAGTAAGTGATTTTTCAAATGTAAAATAATGTGAAGGAGATATAAAAGTATTTCACTCACTTATAAATAAAACATTTCAAAGTCCATCATAATAAAATATTTTATTACTCAAACAAAAAAATTAAAAATACAAAAATCTAGTTAATACCTAATAAAATTAATAAGAAGATGTCTAGTGCATTCAATTCTTAACATAAAATTAACCGTGTCATTTAACAATATGAATAATAATAAAATTCAATACAGCTCATTTTTTTTGTCAATTATGTCTAAAACTTTGTAAATATTTGTTGGGATTGCAAAATAAATATGTTTTTTTTTTGTCTAAATATGACTAATTGTATTAATGTAACAAAAAATAATACATGTAGGCACCGGCCTCTGCAGAACCTGTCTCAGATTTTACCATGTTTTAACAAACAATAACTGAAAATCACTGCCCTCAATGGGGAAACCAGTCCAAAACTCGAGAACTGTGCTGCCCACGCAGGGGAACCAACATGTGATAGCATTGTGGGATAGTTTTTTGAACATAACAACAAAATTGACAACAATTACAACAACAAACATCATAAAAGACCCCTAAGTTGGTGACTGGGTGCTCAAAGAAACTTGAAATAAACCTTGGTCTGCTAGGTCTCATTAGGTGGCAGAGGTTCCTCCACAATTAGACACCTGTAAGCCTCTAAGTCATCTTCGTTGTGTTGTTACTCGCTCACCTTTGCTTCCATATTCATATTTCCGCCTCGAGTATTGTGTCCCGGAGCTGCGTCCATTCGGTTCAAAGCTTCACCATGTGTTCTGCGAGTCCCAGAGCTGCTATCAAAAGTTTTCCTTTTGCTGGTGTCAATCCTTTCCTGAATGATGCGAGCCAGGATGACAGAGCTCTATGGCTCCTCTCTGAAAGCAATAGAAATGGTAGCAATAATGCACGGGCACTCCAACGTACAACGAAACTGGAACTGGGTAGAATGGCAGGGTTGCATCACCGGGACAGAGGCATCAGGAGGTTGATGAGCATCTGCAGCATGCCTAGAGCTGGCCATCTTAGCACGCCCCCTACCACTATAGGTGGCGAGATACCAACCCATGAAGTGAGGCTCTGTCAAAGGAGACAAGGAATCCAAAGGAATAGAGTCAGAGAGGGACAACGAGGGAGGGCGTGCTGCTCTGCCTCTACTGTTGCCTCTTCTACATCGCATCCTGTGCCGCAAAAAAGGCATATTTTCCTAGCTGGATTTGGTTCAACGGGTGCTAGGAGGAGCAGGACGAGGGATAGAATGGCTAGAGGGAGCAAGAGAATGGGGAATTCGATGTTCAGAAGCAGAATTCAAGGCCAAAGCAGCAGTTTTGAAGTAGTAAAGCAGATTATGCGAGAAGTGGGCACCTTCAACCATTTCAATACAGCAAAGGATCTGGCACCTTCTCCCCTTGTCGTGCATGAGCTCGGCTTTGCAGCAGCAGGGAGGTAGTTATAGTTCAAAGGAGGTGTAACAGGGGGAAGGCGGTCTGAAATTTCCATCTTATGGATCAAAGTGAGGTTTCCTCGGCTTTCACACAGCATTAAAACACCATTAATTATGGCGGTGGGATTTTGGTTGGAAGCATGGGTGGCCATGTGGCCGTGCCACTTGTCGGCCCAGATTTGCTGTGTTGTACTAGCACGATTAATCACTCGCATCCGGGAGTGCTACATCTTTTTGCGCCAGATCGATGCATTCTTGTAAATGAGAGTTGTCATTTAAAATGTCAAGCGAGCTCGCGGTAAGAACTCGTTCATTATCCACCCCCATATTTGCCAGGAGATCCGCCACTTTATTGCTTTCCCTTTTGATATGTTGGAATGTGATTGCTTTATTAGTTAAGAGCCATTTTTCTATGAGCTCTAAATGAGCTGCTAGTCTCCAGCTGCTGGCTACTTTGTGGGCAGGTGTTCCATGGAGAATTTGATTGGCTATGGTGATGAGGATTTGTGAGTCTCCTTCAATTATTATAGGGAAAAAACCATGCTGCTGAGCCAAGCACAGTCCTTGCCATAGTCCTTCTAGTTCCGTTGAGTTGTTTGTGTCCCAACCTATTGATCCATAGAAGATTAAGAGTGGTTTGCCTCCATGATCCCTGAAGATTCCTCCATAGCCTGACATGCCTGGGTTGCCTTTAGAGGCTCCATCAAAATTTAATTGTATCATTCCTTGGGAAGGAGGTTGCCATTTACTTGGAGCTTTGGAATTTTGCGAGAGGTTACTAGAGTGCTCATGAGTTTGGGAAATCCAAAGATGCCAATTCTCCCATATGTTCTTCTCCTGAGGTAGGGTAGGTAAATCCTCTTCATGCCAATTTTGAAGAGCCAAGGTTTCCTGAAGGTTGTTGCAAAAATTATTCCATATGGTATCTAGAGGAGTGCATTGATTCTTAAATATGTGCTTGTTTCTTTCTTTCCATAAAGTCCAAACAAGTAGGCCTGGAATAATTTTCCATAGTGAGTTTATCAACCTGCTCTTGTAAGGATCGATTATCCAGTTTCGAATGGTGTTTGTAATATCCTCTGTTTCTCTACCCCTTTTTTGACATCTGAATTCAATTTTTTCCCATAGTTTATTGGCAAGATGGCATTGTCCATGAGATCTTGTATTGTCTCTTCCTGTTGGTTGCAATTGGGGCATCTAGAGGGCCCATGGAAGCTTTTCTTCCTTAGATTGTCATAGGTGAGTATTCGTTTTTGACATAGTAGCCAGAGAAATGTTGAGACCTTGGGCCAAATAACCGGAGACCAGATTTTGTCCCACATTGGATCTTTTCCATCCTGATGGCCAATGAAGAGGTTGTATGCTTCCTTTGTATTAAAAGTCCCACGTGGTGTATACACCCATCTTAGAATATCCTTCTTGTCTAAGAATCAGATTTTTCTATTCGTGAGTTCTGTATCAAGCTCATTGTGGATTTTCTCTGTTCCTTGTCAAATTATTTGTGTTGCTTTTAGCCATTGTCTATATCCTTGATTGAGGGCTGGAGTCCAGTGCTGATTGAATTTTTCCTCCTATTTCTGTGCCCAATCCTCTATATGCGGAAGTATAAACAAATTGTTGAGTCGTGGTCTTTGATGCCAAGAGTCAACCCAAAAACGAGCATTACCGCCATCTCTGATTTCCCAAAAGCTGTGCTTCTGTATCATGTTACTGTGTTGTCTTGTTGCATTCTGGATTACGGAGCCCTTCTTCAGTGGGAATAAGTCTGATTAATTCGTCTGGCGGTCTATTATTTGCATATTTGGCAGCCCATAGTGTTGCTCACGATGTGTGTGGAGCTGAGAGCCATTTCCACCATATCCTTGCTCCCATAACAACATTTCTATGTTGAGGATTGCAGAGACCCACCCCTCCATATTTTTTAGGAAGGAAAACTGTTTTCCATTTAACCAATGCCCATTTTCTATTTTGTCCTGAGGATCCCCATAGAAAATTACGTTGTAAAGTTTTGATTCTTTTAAGGACCCACTTTGGTGCTGCTAAGATAGAGAAAAGATATAGAGGCATCAATTGTAAGACGGCCTTAACCAGCACCATATGACTAGCCATATTAAGGGCTCTATAAGTTTAGGAAGAAAGGTGGGCTTCAAGCTTTTCAAGGAGAAAATGCCATGAGGCATGTTTAATAGTTGAATTAGTCAAAGGGGCGCCTAGGCCCTAAATAATTTGAGGGTAGGGAGGCTTTAGAAAATCCAAGGATGCGAGATATAGAGGATTGAGTGGAGGGGGGAGTGTGAAAAAAAGAAAATTTGGGATTTTGCAGTGTTGATGTTGGCTCCAGATGCTTCCGAATATTCATCAAGCAGGGATTTAAATTTAAATGCTTCTTGAACTGAAGGGTGCCTAAACAACATGTTGTCATCTACAAACTGTTGATGAGTGATGGTTGGGGATTCATGGAGTGAGATGCCTCTGAGATGTTGAGTTAGCTGCTGAGTTTGAAGAGCGTTCTTAATTAGACATCCTAGCCCTTCAGCCATTAACACAAAAATAAAGGAAGAGAGAGGGTCTCCTTGGCGAATTCTTCTAGAGGGGTGGAAAGGTTGAGAGGGAATGCCATTTACTAAAATGGAGAAAAAAGTAGAGGAGACCAGATTCATTACCCATCTGACCCAGGGTGGAGAGAAACCAAAGGAAGTTAGCATTCTTTGCATGTATATCCAGCTTAATTTGTCAAAAGCTTTTGAGAGATCAATTTTGGGAAGCATACCTTCTTTTTTGCTGTGCTTTAAAGGATGAATGATCTCATGTGTGAGAATGATGCCGTCAATGATTTTCCATCCTTCTACGTATCCCGATTGTTCTGGCGGTATTAGCAAGGGAAGCAGCGGTTTCAAACAGGATGCTATGACTTTGGGTATGACTATATAGATAACATTGCAAAGAGCTATTGGCCTGAATTTGTCCGGAGTTATAGAATGTTCTTCTTTAGGTATGAGTGCAATAAAGGTGGCATTTAGAGATGGAAGCAACCAATGAAAAGTTCTAGATTCTTCCACAACTTGTCAGACATCCATTTTGATGAGATCCCATAATTTATGAAAGAAGTTGGAGGTAAATCCATCTGTTCCAGGAGCTTTTCCCTCTTTAAGTTGATTCATTGTTGTTTCAACTTCCTGTAGAGTAACCAGTCTAAGGAGTAATTGATTATGTTCTTCTATGATGATTTTAGGGATATGCTGGAGAATCCGTTCTATTGCCGGCTGTCTATTGATTTGTGGTTCCTAATGAACGTTTTTGAAATGTTGGAGTAACTCTCTTTCAATATCATCGTGTTCTTCCATCCTTTCTCCCTGCTGATTCTGAATTTGTGTGATGTTGTTGTGCATTCTTCTTTGTATGGTGGTGTGGTGAAAGAATTTCGTGTTCCGCTCTCCCTCTTTTAGCCATTTTACTCTGGATTTCTACTTTCAGAGGATCTCATCTTACTTTCTTCTTTCATCCAGTTGATTTTGAAGGTTCTGTTCTTTTTCAACCAAGGCTTTTGTTCTTCCTTCAATAATTAGTTTTTGTTGAATTTCCATCATTTCTTGTGCTAGAGCTCTTTGGGCTTGAAAGATATTTCCAAAGGTCATTTGCTTCCATTGCTTGATATGTGCTTTGAGATGTTTGAGTCGTTGTTGAAGTTGATACATTTTTTATCCTTCTGGGGGTATGAAACTTTTCCAAACGGAGAGGACCATATCACTGAATTCTGGGTGGGTAAGCCAAAATGCTTCAAAATGGAAGGGTCTCCTTGTGGAGTTGCCAGGTCTTTGCCATTGCAGAGATATGGGCCAGTGATCTGACCCACAAAGAGGCAATATTGAGGTAGTAAAATCTCCTTCTACATGAATTGCATTATCAGATAATGAGAAGCGATCCAGCCGCGAGGCTATATGCTGCGAGCCTGATCTTTTATTGTTCCAGGTGTACATTCCATTGTTAAAAGGCAGATCAATGAACCAGTTATTTTGTATGAAGTCCTTGAAGTGGCTGCTTTCCATTTATAGTCTGACCCGGCCTCCATTCTTTTCTTCAAGTTTAGTGATCATATTGAAGTCCCCCCCTGTAATCCAAAGAGGATGGGCTCTGGTGGAGTTGATCCTTGCAATTGTGTTCAACAATGCCAATTTGTTCGTAGCATCCTGAGGGAAATAGACATTGGTTAGATGTCCATGAATATTGGTCGCAATAATATGAAAAGTTGCTTGAATGAGATTATGATTCGCATGAAATTTAGTGAGCGAAATAGCTTGTGTATCCCATGCTATCGCCAGTCCCCCTAAGGCTCCCGAAGCGTCCACTGCTACTGACTGGCTTCCTAGCTAGGCTTTTGAGAGAATGGTGTCGAGGGTATTACTATTACGTTTTGTCTCATGCATGAAGAAAACTTGAGGTTTCTCCTGCTATATCATGTTTTTTATCATTCTATACTTCATAGGGCTATTTAACCCTCTTAAGTTCCATGATGTGAGCTTCATGGTTCAAGATTGGGTAGCAGCATGTAGTACTTTGTTAACTTGGAATATCTTCTTGACTCCACCAACATTTCCCCAATGACGATGCTTTGCAGATCTATCTTTCTTCCTCGTTTCTTGGTATCTTTGGGAAGGTTTTTCCCATCCCATTGACTGCCCAGTTGGATCCCTAAAGTTCACTACTGATGTGCTCTAGAAAGAATTACCTCCAAACTTTCTAGTTGTCTATCTAGGATTTTATCAAACTCTTTCCTTCTGCAAGCTTGCCCAAATCTGAATATATCCAAATCCCCAATGTCAATACTTTCAGGCTCCTCTTCCATATGTTTGGGCTCGCTGCTTCCTGCTACTAAGTCATTTGAATGAATTGGTACTTGGAGAAAGATATCCATTTCCACTCCATTGTACCTCGATTTGGATTCCTTAGTGGGATTGGAGGTTGGGCTTGTCAGGGTCTGAGGTGGCTTCGGGTCTTTCCTTGTGGCTGAGGAGTGGATTACCAAAGATGGATTGAGTATATCTTCAGTGTGGATGGTGGGTTCAGAGTCATTCAAAGCTAATTGAGCTAAGATATCAAAGTTGTTGCTGGTGGAGGGTATGGTTGAGTTGGCTGTGGGATTTTTGGATCCCGAAGCGGGCTTTTTGTGGTGTTTTTTCCAAGTGTTGACTTTAGTAAATCCTTCCTCATCAGTTTTTCTGAGGTGGTATTGGTTTTGGGGGGTTGCATTTAGGGGGCAGTCACGGAAAATATGACCATGCGCATGGCATTTTCTACATCGAAAAGGAACATATTCATATTCTATAGGCTAAATCCATTCAAAACCATCGTGATATAGACTTACTGTGGAGCGATAAAAAGGTGTCTCTTTAACTCCTAATTACCTCACATTAATTGTCAACCCAGGGACGAATTTTTATTTCAAGAGTGTACTCAGTCTGAGGCGGATATTTACTCAAGAGTAATGTTTTGCAGTATAGTGCTTAAAATCCAAACATAAATGAAAGCTGGAAACAAAATCTAATTGGAACAGCAAGAAACTGAAAGGTTCTAAACTAAATCATTCACTCAAACAACCATCAATCGAGGATACAGTAGCAATAACTCATTCCTCTAGAAATTGATTGCAATTAAATCAAACTGGACAAGACAATCAATCTGGGAACGGAAGCAATAACCAATGTTCTCTACAGTTGACAGTCCTGCTTTAAAGCAATTAAAAGGAAATCGAAATTGAACTGAAGCTGCTATTGAAAGTAAACTAGGAAAAATCTTTAAAAGCAAGCTCTTGCAATTAATCAACAGAAATGAACAGCAAAGTAAATGGACAGCAAACTGGAATTAAAGGAATCGAATAACCAATCCTATTGAACAACAATCTGTAATGAATATCAATCAAACGGAACAGCAAATGGAATGAAACAATAATTCAAATAGAACAACGAAGCTTTATATTTGAAATGAGCAGCATAACA
Source organism: Pinus taeda (assembly GCA_000404065.3). Taxonomy (NCBI): domain Eukaryota; kingdom Viridiplantae; phylum Streptophyta; class Pinopsida; order Pinales; family Pinaceae; genus Pinus; species Pinus taeda. The sequence continues at coordinate 63,442 of APFE030049206.1, read as the reverse complement.
ATATACATTGAGAAGGATAATAATCTCTGTTATGATGGAAAAGAATAGCCACACGATTCAATCTCAACTTGTGCAATAAAACAATTTCATAAAACATTATAATAGCTCGCTGCAAAAACATGAAACTGTAAGGCAATACGATTCAAAGAAATAGGAACTAAATCAAACCATCACACGACATAAATTGGAAAGATATAATACACATCAGCAGTGTAATCCACCAGTGGCTGGGCCCTTAGCCGCTAGCGGATGCTGCTGGGCTACTTCAGGTGAGAAGAATGAGCAGCAACCCCCAAATCATATATTAATCATCAAATTGTGAAATCACTACTACAACAAAAGCTTGAGAATTACAATGGTAATGCAACAATCTCCTTTTCCTCCTATTCTATCCTATCATGAATAATCCATCATCATTCTTGAATCTCTAGTTCTGAATCCTTAATTCTCCATCATTTTCCATTCTTTTTCCCCTGAAATCATCCCCCTCTCTGATCTTTGTTTTCATTTAAATAGAGAAAGATCAGAGAGCAGTTACAACATAGATAATTACAACATGATTTATTTTAAAAAATTGGATTTATTCTAACCAATTGATCAACAAGAAAATATATTTCCATCTATCTCTCAACAAGAGCAAGACGAATTTGGTCTTTGCAGCTGAGATTTGGAAAACGGTCGCAACAGCAAATCTGAGAAAATCATGCTCAAAGAACCCTGCATTTCTCTCAGTAAAAGTCGAATTTGGGCAAACTGTTCTATTCAAAAGTTGATTGGGTCCATTCTGAACAAAACCCATGTTCCGGATTTTCCAGATTCGTCTTCATTTGCTCAGAATCTCAACCGCAAAACTGTCACTTCTTATTCCAGCGAATTTCTGAGTTGGCACTTTTAATGATCAAATCTTCAATCTGGAAATTAACTTGAAGGCTAAAAATGGTGAATAATGTTACAACAAATTTATTAAAGCTATCATGGATAAAATCATGCATAACCATCAATTTATTAGAAATAAAGGAGAATAAATAATATTCATTCATAAGAGCATAAATCATTTATAAAATGGATTTAAATGATAAATTATAACAAATGATATAATAGAGAAGAGTAAAAATGGATGAAATAAGTGTTACAAAGTGGTCGTATTCACGGCCCAACACTTACGGAGTCCGGGAGTGCCTTTTCTAGATGCATGTAGACATAGATGCGAGCATAGGAAGTATACCTTCTTGGTTTCGTTTCTTCGACTATCTTTAAGAAGTCCCCCAAACCATTTCCAATGTCTTTTAGTGATTCTTCATCCCAATACTCCAATGGAAGGGAATACAGGCGGATCCAAACAGGCGCTCAACTGAAATCCTCTCTGTCCGGATTGAATCTTTCTATTCAGTCTCTAAGATACAAGCCCGCAGAGTTGAAGAAGTAGGGGCCACTATCTAGGACTCTGTTACAGTCTTCTATGCAGTTGAAGACAGCCGTAAAGAAGCCTTTAGGTCCGAGCTGCAAGGTGACATATCCTTTAGGTTTCCATTTGGCCGCAACCCATCCCTGTAGGGCTTTCTCTGTCAGCCAAAAGCCGATAAATTTCCCTATGAGAGTGTGGTCCTTCATAAATTGGATTTGGACATTGATCTAGTGACCAGGTAGTTCTATCTTGGGTTGCTCTACTGCAATAGGTTTGCAGGTGGCCGAGGTAGCTTTGGGGATCTCTCTGTTCAATGTCGGATTGTTTTGTTGCTGAGTCTGAGGCAGTGCCTTCGTGTCCTGTGGTGATTTATGTTTCCCTTGCTCTTTTGGGTCAGTCTGCTTTACAGTGCTATTAGGTTCTACCATGTCAAAACCCATTTCAGTCCCATTGCTAATCCGTATCACGTTACTGCCACTGGGGGGAGGTGCCGCGTGCCCCCCTGAAAGGGGATCCATAGGAGTGGATCTGATTGATGAGTAGTGTTGTCGCTAGAGATACTGAGCTTCTGCAGTTCTGTCATTGTTCAGAGCGATTTAGATGTTGTAGAGCTTACCAAAAACCCTAAACTGCCATGAATCGTCAGTGACTCTCCTTGATCCCTCTTCAGATTTTATAATCTTTTCATTTGCGGCAAAATAAATTTGTTGAAATGAAGTAGATGTAAAAATATTTCACTCCCTTATAAATAAAACATTTCAATGTCCATTATAATAAAATGTTTTATTAGTCATTTTTTTTTTAAATTTGAAAATCTAGTTAATACCTAATAAAAGTAATAAAAAGATGTCTAGTTCATTCAATTCTTAACATAAAATTAACGTGTCATTTAAAAATATGAATAATAATAATATTCAATATTGCTCAATTTTTTTGTCGATTTTGTCTAAAACTTAGTAAATATTTGTTGGGATTGCAAAATAAATATGTTGAAATGTCATCCATGTGGATCTTCAGACACCAGTGGCATGGAGAAAGCTCAAAATTCAAAGTGGTGAAAAGGCGATGAACCTGACATCAGATCGAAGTGCTCGTCGCCCTGATTCCAATGGTGCGAATAGCACTCCAATCCGAAGGAGATAGAGACAATCAAAGTTGGGTTGAATTTTTAATGACTGGGTAGGATTAATGAAGACACAATTTGGACTTTTTCTAGCGGACATAATCCAGCCAACTCCGGCCAGATTCCAAGTGAAATCGTTGCCTAGCTAAAAAGACTCCTTCGGTTAAAAACTGAATTTCCAAAAATGAACACTTTGTTTTTATACAACAAAAAAAATATAAAAAAGGGGGTGGCGGGCCACCAACCCCGCCACCCAAACTCGTAACCGAACAAAAAATAAAAATATATTGGGGGAGGGGCGGGCCATGACCCTCGGACCCTCCCTCGGAACCAACAACACAACGAAACGGGGTGGGTGACATGACCCAACCACCCTACAACCTACTTAACGAATCACATAAAACAAGCAACGAGCGAGTTGGGTAGGACTGACCCTTGGGGCACAGACTCGATCCCAAAAAAAACCAACTGCCCATTAAAAAATTACGAAGATGGAGGTGGGTATGATGGATGGGCCTGGCCCAACCAAAATTTTAATTTAAAAAAAAAAAAGATCTGTTTGTAATGTATAAGAAAAGGAGGAGGCGAGGTTTGACTGCCCGGCCTCCTCCATATTAACTGGAACCTTAACCAACTCTGCCAACGAACTTATTGAGAAATCTGCCGCCACAAGTTATATATAAATGTAGTTTATCAGCGCGCCCAGGGGAGGAGGCAGTGCACACAGTTCAAGGTAGAATTTTGCAGGAGGGCCGAATTTTCACTTTGTCAGAATTTGACAAATTTTATATGGTTTCAGCACTTCTCGATGCCACGAATGTAATGGCATTGTCCTTTTCTCCATCAAAGTTGTGCATTATTTGGCCATTTTTCAGTATTGAGGTATAAAACTCCTTTTTTTGTAACTAATGCTTGTACTCTTCCTTCTCATGCCACTTAATGAATGAAGGCCTCCCCATTGATCGAGCAGGGCCTCCCCATTGATCGAGCAGGGCCCGGAGATGTAGTCCAAGTTGGATGAGCTACATTATCAAGTTTTGTTGTCTTCTTTCATGCTTTATGTCTTTCTCCTCTTCTCTGATGTGCACATTAAGTTTTCCATGTTAAGCTACAATTTATGCATGTAATTATTTGACACATCTATAAGCAAAACATTTTGGATCAAGTGGTATCAGAGAAGGTATTTTTAGATGTGAATTGCATGTTTGTATGCTAACAAGAAACAGGATCTGAAGAGGTGAAGGGAAACTAAATTCTTTCAATCCCGAAGTGGGGCGTGTACATTGAAGGAGAAACATGGCATGAAGAGGCTCGTCATGAAGAGGAGCGCAATTTCTACAAAACCTTCTATACAATGGCAGTGAATGTCGGTCAGTTGCTTTCAAGGCTAGAGAAAGCAGAAGAGAGAAATCTAGAAGAACAAGGTTCAATGCATGGAAATGGTGAAGGAGAACCCCCTCCTTCTCCTTCCACGAGTGAAAGTTCTTCTTCCTCTCATCACCATAATCATCGAAACTCAAGGGATGCATCTAAGAAACCTTTCTTTAAATTAGATGTCAAATTTGATCTTCCCATGTTTAATGGTGAAAGTAATGCAGAAAAGCTTAATAACTAGATTAGGCATGTTGAAATCTACTGCAGAATTCAACAGGTCGAAGAGGACAAGGCAAATATTCAGTTGGCCTCTCTTCGGCTGAGTAGCACCGCTCTCGTTTGGTGGGAGAGAAAATTGTGAAGCAGTAAGAGTGTGGGTAATCTTCTTTCCTCATGGCCTAGTTTCATTTCTTCATTAAAGGAACAATTTTATCCCTTGGGTTATAAACAAAAAGACTTAATGGATTGGAAATACTTAAGGCAAGGCAGAGGTCAGGATGTCTTTACAGAGGAATTTAGAAAACAGGCACTTAATTTGGGCATTGCACTTGGCTCACCTGAAGTAGTAACTAAGTATATTGGATCATTACATAGTTACCTTAGACATTCATTATTATTGTTTGAACCAACTACTATTGACTTGGCCAGTGTAAAGCCATCCATCTTGAGAACAGGGGAAAAAATGAAAGAGACGATCATTTCAAGAAACCACCTTTCAAACCTCCAAATGGAAAACCCAAAGTGAAAGGAAAAGGAAAGGAGAAGAGGACGACATCAACCAAGAAAGATGAAGGAGAAAGACCTTATTACACTCACTACAAAAAGGAAGGTCATGACAACAATCATTGTTGGAAACAGTACTCGGAAAAGAGACCAAAGAAGTATGGAGGAAAAGGCAAGCAGAAGACAGTGGCAACTATGTAGCAAGACCTTGGATCCGATTCTGGAGATGAAGCATTAATCACAACAACAGGAACAAAAGGTACTCTTACACCTCATGTTAATTCTGAATCACATGAACACTAGTTCAATAGATGAGTCTCTTCCTAATGAACGAAAGAGAATTGAGCTATTTCATATTAGAGTTATCATAAATCATACAAAAGTAGAAACTCTATTTGATACTGGATCCCAAGCAAAATTAATTTCAAAGTCTTTGGTAAAGAAGCTAGGCTTGGAAACCAAACCACATCCAAAACCTTACCCACTTGGATGGATACATGATAAAGTAAAATTGAATGTAACTAAGTAGTGTAAGGTTAAATTTGTGATCGCTTCTAAGTTAGTGGATGAGGTAAAACTTGATGTGGTACCATTGGATATCTGTGGCATGGTGTTAGGGAGTCCATATCTATATGATAGAAATGAAATATTCTTCAGTCATGAAAACAAATTCCAAATCACAAAAGATGGGGTAGAATATATTGTAAGGGCCCATCAAACTAAAATCAATTCCAGCCTTGTAAGTGTAGCAAAAATGAAGAGGTTGGTGAATTCCAGTAAGGGTTGCATGCTTATGGTTGTAAGGGGAAAAGATGCAGAATTATCCGATGCTTTCCAGGGTTGTGATCATGTGCATAAAAAGGAATTATGTGAATTAATTTCTAAATATGATGAGATGTTTCAAGAACCAAGGGGATTACCTCCGAAGAGGGAAATCCAACATGAGATCCATTTGCAGCATGACGCTCCTTTAGCAAATATTGGCATGTACAAGATGACGACCATTGAGATGGAGGAGATGAAAAAGTAGGTGCAGGAACTATTGAACCAAGGGGTCATTAGACCGAGCACTTCTCCATGTGGCTCACCGATTGTCTTAGTGCCGAAGAAAGATGGCACATGGAGGATGTGCCTGGATTATTGAGCACTAAAAAAATCACGGTGAAAAAACCATTACCTTCTTCCCCGCATTGATGACTTATTAGATTAGTTAAAGAATGCTATCTACTTCACAAAATTGGATTTGCGTAGTGGTTATCACTAGGCCCAGATTGTAGAGCAGGATGTGTGGAAAACCACCTTCAAGACCAAACAGGGGTTGTTCGAATGGATGGTGATGCCATTAAGACTTTGCAACGCTCCAGCCACTTTCATGAGGGTCATGAATGATCTCTTTAGGCCTTTCATTGATGAATTTGTTCTTGTCTATCTAGATGATATTCTTATCTTTAGTAAAATTTGGAATGAACATGTATGCCATGTGAAGAAAGTGCTTGATGTATTGAGAAAAGAAAAACTCTATGTAAAATTGTCAAAGTGTGAGTTTGGGAAAACCCCTTTGGTTTACCTAGGTCATATTGTTGGTCATGGTCAGCTAAAAATTGATCCTTCTAAAGTTGAAGCAATTGTAAATTGGCCTAAGCCTACTAGAGTAACCGAGGTTTGTAGCTTTTTGGGTTCAGTACAATATTGGAGAAGATTTATTGCCAATTTCTCTATTATTGCAGCACCTTTACACACATTGACAAGTGTAAAGCAAGTCTCTTAATGGGGAGGAAAGCAGTAGAAGTCCTTCGAAACATTGAAAGAAAAGATCAGCGCCGCACTTGTCTTTGCCTAACCAGATCTCCAACAGCTACTTGAGATCGAGATAGACACCAGTGGATATGCCATGGGAGCTATACTGATGCAACAAAAGAAGCCAATATGTTACCATTCAGAGAAGTTTTCTCAGGTTGTGATAAAATCTCCCACTTATGACAAGGAATTATATGCCTTGGTCCAAAGTGTGAAAAAGTGGAAACACTACCTGATCGGCAAGGAGACCATCATCCATACAGATCATCAACCCTCGTAGTATCTTTAGTCACAGACCAAGTTGCAGCAATCTCGTCATTTTAGGTGGATGGGTTTTCTGCAGTAGTTTCATCTGGTAATAAATTATAAGAAGGGCACTAGCAACAAAGTGGCCGATATGCTATCTCGCCCTCCTATTTCTACTTCTGTTATTTTGCATAATGCTTCGTTATCTTTTGAAAGTTATGCTGAGCAATATGCTAATGATGATGACTTTAAGGAGATTTATGCAAAACTAACCCATGGTTCACAGGTGGAAAACTATCACTTGCAGGGGAAACTATTATATCACCTTGGAAAATTGCGCATACCCACAGGAGAAAGGGTACATGTAATCCGAGAGGCCCACACCTCCCTTGTGTCTGGTCATTTTGGTATTGAAAAAATTGTGTCATCTACAAAGATTTTTTTTTTGGCCTCATATGAAGAATATTATGACTCGCTATGTAAAGGGTTGTGTGATGTGTTCTATTTCAAAGCCCTCTAATAGAAAACTTGGGCTATACACACCACTCCCTATTCCGAGTCGTCCATGGGAAAGTGTGTCGATGGATTTTGTAGGAGGTTCGCCTTTGTCTAGAAAAAGTCATGACTATTTGTATGTCATCGTTGACCGTTTTAGTAAGATGTGTATTTTAATGCCTTGTAAAAAGAAGATCACTGCAGAGCAGACTGCTTATATTTTCTTTTAGCACGTTTGGGTCCATTTTGGGCTGCCCACATCGATTGTGTCAGATCAGGACTCCTGCTTTCTAGGAGAGTTGTGGACCAGCTTGTGGAAGATGATGGACACCAAGTTGAAAAGAAGCACAATATTCCATCCACAGACTAATGGATAGACAGAGGTTGTCAACCACACCGTGGTACACTTTTTGCGAGGCTATTGTGGGAAACATCCTAAGTTTTGGGATGAGCATCTTCCATACGTGCAAAATTCCTACAACCGAGCAGTGCAATCATCTACGCATCGTTCACCATTTGTGACATGTTTTGGCTACTTGCCAAAAGACCCTTTTGATATGGTCTTTGGAAGCGAAGATGACTCTAGTGGACGTGATGACAGTGACAAAGCGCAACAGTTCATTTAGCGGATCTAGTTGATTCACCAAGCAGTATAGGAGTATTTGGAGAAAAGTCAAGCCTGTTACAAGGTTCGACATGACAAACACCGAGTCGACCATCAAATTCAAGTGGGCGACAAAGTGTGGATCCATATCAACAAGGATAGGATGAAGGGAGAAGGGAAGAAGTTGCGACCAATCCGATATGGTCCATTCACCATTTTGGAGAAGATTGGAAACAATGCCTTTTGTCTCGATTTGCCGATATATATGCAAATGTACTCTGTAGTGAATGTGGAAAAATTAAAGATGTATGAGCCACCATTGATTATGGACACTGAAGAGGTGGGAATAGTTCCTAGAGTTGATGACTTTGCACCAGAATATCTCGAAGAGTTACCTGAAGACATCATCCTTGATAGGAGAACCAAGACTTCACGACGGGAAGATGTGGAATACCTTCGAGTTGGTTTCAAGGGGATGCACCCTAGCAAGGCAAAATGGCCAGAAAAAGAAAGAGTGAGGGCACAATTCCCTCACTTGCCAATTGACTGATAAAGCTTTTGGCGGTCCAAAAGCTCCTCAATGGAAAGAACTGATCCAGGTGGATCTTCAGACACCAGTGGCATGAGGAAAGCTCAAAATTCAAAGTGGAGGAAAGGCAATGAACATGACATCAGATCGAAGTGCTCGTCGCCCTGATTCCAACGGTGTGAGCAACACTCCAATCCGAGTCTGGATGAAGGATATGGAGGCAGTCAAAGTTGGGTTGACTTTTTGATGACTGGGCAGGGTTAATGAAGACACAATTTGGAATTTTTATGGCGGACGGAATCTGACCAACTCCAGCCAGATTCTGGGCGAAATTGTTTCCTGGTTAAAAAGGCTCCTTTTGTCAAAAACCGAATTTCCAAAAATGAACACTTTGTTTTTATACAACAAAAAAATATAAAAAAGAGGGGGTGGTGGGCCACCAACCTTACCACCCCAACTCGTAACTGAAAAAACAATAAAAAATATTTGGGGAGGGGTGGGTCATGATCCCCGGTCCCTCCCACGGAACCAACAACACAACGAAACGAGGTGGGCGACCATGATCTTGCCACCCCACAACTGACTTAACAGATCCACATAAAACAAGCGATGAGGGAGTTGGGTAGGGTCGGTCCTTGGGGCATGGACCCGATCCCAAAACAAACCAACTTCCCATTAAAAAATTACAGAGATGGAGGTGGGTACGGTGGGTAGGCTGCCCAGCCCAACCAAAATTTTAATTAAAAAAAAAAAGATTTGTTTGTAATGTATTAAAAAAGGAGAAGGAAGGGTTTGACTGCCCGACCTCCTCCATATTAACTAGAACCTTAACCAACTCCGCCAACGAACTAATTGAGAAATCTACCACCAAAAGTTATATTTAAACACATTTTATCAGTGATCCCAGGGGAGGAGGTAGTGCACACGGTTCGAGGCAGAATTTTGCAGGAGGGACGAATTTTCACTTTGTCAGAATTTGACAAATTTTATATGGTTTCAGCACTTCTCGACACCACGAATGTAATGTCGTTGTCTTTTTCTCCATCATATTTCTGCATTTTTCGGCCATTTTTTAGTATGGAGGTATAAAACTCCTTTTTTTGTAACTGATGCTTGTACTCTTCTTTCTCATGCCACTTAATGAATGAAGACCTCCCCATTGATTGAGCAGGGCCCGGAGACATAGTCCAAGTTAGATGAACTCCGTTATCAAGTCTTGTTGTCTCCTTTCATGCTTTATGTGTTACTCCTCTTCTCTCATGTGCACATTAAGTTTTCTATGTTAAGCTACAATTTATGCTTGTAATTCTTTGACACATCTATAAGCAAAAGATTTTGGATCAAAATGATATATGTAATTCTTCTAATTAGATGTGTAAGGCTTATTTATGTACCAAGAAATGGTCATTTTAGGTTTCATAAAGATTAGATTTGTAATGGCTATTTTTTTAATGTAATTGTTAAATTAAAAGATTAACCATAAATAGATTAATTGTTAATAAGATTCAATCTCCAATTTAACTTTTAGTTTTCCTATACCATTTATAGATTGTAAAACATGCAATTTGACATTATAGGTATAAATGGAGTCCATGGCACTAAGGTAGTTATTCTTGAATGTCTATTGTCAAGATACACATCCTTTGATTTTAGGGCATATATTATTGTCAAGATACTCATCCTTTGATTTTAGAGAATATATAAATAACATCCTTATTAGTGAAGATACTTCTTTTTAAATGTATATGGTTAATATGACCATCCTAATTGTAGAAAATATAACCTTGTTTTGAGCAAAGATCATGTGTGTCCTTTACAGGAGTATATTTTGTTGTTATATTGCACTTCAATGGAATCTTTATTCCCTAGGGGAGTCCCTTTTTGGTCGATCTCTTTTAGGAAAGTGCACTTCAACTTGTTCTAAACAAAATTGTAATACTCATGGGCATCATGTAAATTCAAAAATAAATGTCAAATGGTCTCTTGTTGGTCACAAGAAAGATATGCACTCTCTATGAAACTTGTGGAGAGTAAATGTTAATATAATAAAACACATTCACATTAAATTAGGGTTTTTAATTCCATACAAAGAAAATTTTATTATCCATTTTCTTCTAGGGTCAATAAGGTCTCATTTCTTTTCCTAAAATGAGAAAGGGGCTATAGGGGATTGACATAAGAACTTGGGCCTATAAATACAAATAGGTTTATCATATCTCCACAACCTATCTCTCAAGGTCCCCTCATACTTTGTGTATTAAACTTGAAAATGCCCTCTTCCATAATTACCTTTTGAACTCATATTTGTATTACATTGTTTCTGTTGTCTCTTATGCCATTTCATATATTGTGTTGGTATGATGCAACTTAATGTTTCCCTATCATAATACTTTAGTTGCAATGAAAATTTGGAAAACAACAATTGATTGGCTAGGAGTTATTATATGTACATGTACCACTTTTTTTCTCTTCTTTTATTACGATAATGAGAATATTTGTATTAACTGGAAAATATGGGCCCAGAATCCTAAACCAAAATTATCCTCCGAAGAGTAATACAGCCAATACTAAGAATACATGGGTCTTTGCAGGTGTATACCTTCTAATAGAGCCCCAAAATTAAACAAAATTTATAGTACATATAGGCCATTTTAGAATTGTAGAATTCATGTGTGTTATAGCCCCTCTAGTTTAAGTTTGTTTTACACATCATTGTTTAATGCCCAAACCCATGGTTCATTTGCACATTAAAACAGGAATATAAAATTGCAACTAAAACATTTCTAGGTTACCACTACTCTTTTGTTCCCTGACCACCAATTCTTTCTTCTACTACGTCATATACCCTTCAGGAGTTGTACCTGTGGACACGAATTATATTATATCTAAAAAATGTTCATCTGCAACGCGCACTGCAAAGAGTTTTGCATCAGACAATCCTTCATTAAGACTTGTAGGTTCTTCGCCATTCTCAATCTGTGAAAGGTGATCCGGTCCAACATTTAATATCCCTAGCTTCACAACTACCTCAAAGTCATACTCCTGAAATAATAATAACCACCTACAAATCCCCCCCCTCCCCACCCCCACAACACAGGCTTATTGACCAGGTACTTCAATGTGGAATGATCTGTGTACATTTTGAAGTGCACACCCAACAATAATGCCTAAACTTTTGGAGCTCGTATACCATCGCCAACCATTCATGCTTCATGGTTGAATAATTCTTCTGTGCCTTATACAACTTTCTAATCGCAAATGCAATTGGATGGTCAATGTCTCATGTGCATGGTTTGGTTAACACTGCTCCTAATACTATGGAGGATGCATATACAGCTCTTCCATCTCCTCCCCCTCATCCCTGGAATCCTCTGTGCGCTGCAAGTGTGCCTTGATCCTGCTGAGGGTGTTTCTCAGACTGTACTCTATATGTTGGAGTTTTGTCCATCATTAACTCATAGCTTTGACAATTGTGCTCATCATGGCCTACAAACTTAAATAATTTGTAGAACAATTGTTGGGGAGTCTATACAAATTTTTGTAACAAATGACAATTGTTTGTTGAATGTTTTCATATTATTTGGCAGATATCACACCATGGCATTATACTAGTACTTGATCTTAAGACATTTTTCGGCTTGAGGGGGATAGGTCCTCCCCTAATTAGATAGTTCTGATACATCGGGCAATGATCCTTGTCATGACCAAGCCCCTTGCACTTTAAGCACCATATTTCTGAACAGGTCTCATTTTGGACCTCTTTCCCCCTTTTGAGATCTTGCAACTCCATATGTAGGCTAGCCAACTGCAACTAAATCTACTGCACTCACATATTCGTATCCTGAATAGGAGAAAGACTCCAACTTCATAGAAATTTACAATGCTTCAGCCTTCTATTGTGACAATGGTAATCTCAAATGAGGTAATAACGAAGCAATATACCAATCCTTATGTTGTTCATTCAAGATCTGTAGATTAGCATGTTGTAGAAAACATTTCAACCTTTGATCAAAATCCCATGCATATTCGTTCACCTTCTTCTTAATTTCTTTGACCTCAGTCACAAACTCGTCTTGATACTTAGGCTTTATAAATTCATTATTCAGTGCATCTTTTGTGTCTTTCAATGACACAACCGGATGAGTCGTAATGTACTAAATATACCAACTCAACACCCTATCTTGCAATGTTGTGACCAGTTGTGCTTTCTTTAGATCGTCATCCATTATTTGTTGTGTCTTCCACACAACATCTACTTGGACCCAAGTTTAGAGTTATTTGCGCTAACCAAGAAAACCCTACACTACCAACACTTTCAGCAACAACCCGCGTAGCACAAGCTGCAGACTCACCCGAGGCAGTATTGGGGGATGTTAGAACCATGTTTCTGCATCCAAAGGACTATGTGATGTGTTTTTGTCAATCTTAGGGCTTTATCTCAACCTTCGTGAACATTAACCCTTAAAACCTGAAAATTACAACAATTAATAGTTAGTAGTTCTATGCCCTTTGCCGATTATGCTAAACATTCATAACATCATATAACTAAATAGATCTACTTCTTCGTGAATCTATTAAGTAATTTTCCTAATTAATTCCATTTAAGAGATCAAAAATAGAGTAAATTTAGAGATAACATAGATACACAGACAATTCTTCAAAACAAGCCTTTATTATGCTTTAGATATTCAATTACAGTCCCTTCCAACCCTACGCACATAGTTGCAGGGTCCCGTGCACTCAACTGCAAACTTACCAAGCTCTTTGCGCATGCAGTTGTAGGAGCCTTCCCTTTCGCCTAAGTACAGAATAGATAAAAACAGACTCAAATCCTGCACTTCTATCCTTCGCTATGCTTATCTATGACTCTTTTATGACTCCTTTTTATATCCTTCTTCATTACAATACCATGGTCTACGAACCATGGGAATATCTCAAAAAAGCCTAACTCTTAACAAACTAAGGGGCTTTGACCTTCTAAAATCCCCTTTGACTGCTATCAACCCGCGCTACTCGTGATCCACTCCTCAAAATGTAGATACATTACAATATTTAACAAAAAATTACAAAATTTGACCCCAGGGAAACCCGTCCCAACAACTCTAGGGTGACAGGATCACAGATCTCAAGATCCCAGGGAATAAGTTCCTAGAGTACAAGTTCACCATAGGACATAGGTGCATCTTCATCAGGATGATAGGCTCGAGATGAGGAGATTCCTATAGTAGTTTAGGAGGCTACTTCAGGGAAGAGGAAGCCAAGATGACTTTGTGATATCTTGTAGGAAGATGTGGAGTTAGTAGGGAAACCGAATTGGTCAGTAAGGGAGAGAAGACCACCAAAGAGGTTGGGTGGCTATGTGGTGAGTGTTGTGGAGATCGAGTAAACTAGCTACGAGGAGGATGCGAATTAGCAAATTTGGAGGGATGGCGCGGTGGAGGAGTATGCTTACATCATGAACCAAGATCCTATTCATGTCATTCACCTGCGTAAGCAATCATTCCTCCACAAGAATGATTCCTAATGAATCTGTCAAAAAACAACATACATACACACATACATATATATACATATAAAAATTAGCATTAAACAACCATGTTCCATGATGGTCCTATCAGACATGAAATACATACATACATATATAAACATTAGCATAATCATGATCACAACACAATTACTTGTTGATGCCTCGTAAATCACTGCATCAACATCGGGGAAAACCACCCGGTCCAAACCTTAAAGGCAACTCCTTTTCCGTTTGGTGTCGTGGCTCTGACTGGATATAATGGGACCAGTTTCCCAATGGTTTGTAAATAGGATGGATAAGTGGTTGATTATCTATTATCTAATGATAATGGATGGATGTTTTATTCTAAAGTGCAAAATAATAAACAACTAATCTATCCCGGGAAATTTCCACTTTAGTGTAACTTTCGATGATCTTTATTTATAAATAGGCATATGGATGACTCTATTGACAAACAAAGACATTCATTCATATGATAATTACTTTGTTAAAATAGTTGAACAAAGTAATCATTAAAACAATATTACACTATTCTTCATATATCATTGACATAAATATGATTGAAAGTATATCATTCCTTAAACATTCAATAGTGATAAGTATAAGGACTGCTGTTAAAACACATACATATATCCAATGATAGCAAGATTGAATAAATGTTGATTCATAAAAAAAATGGAGCAAAGACATAGATAATAGTACCATATGTAATTCGGATCCCTCTCGATATCAATCACATTCAAATTCTGCCTCTAACTTAGAAATACTCTCACAAAAAGCAGTAGTGCATGTCTCGTCAAAGCATCCTTCATTAAAATTCAGAATATAGGCCTAGTCTTCATAAAAAAATATATCAGAAACACAATAGTGTGACTTCCTAATCCAAGTTTATACAAAAATTAAGGACCCTTTCTAAAGACATGAAAGGGTCTATAAATACTATCTAGGCTAACTAACTATGAAATAAAAATGCTATTAGGTGTGTCACACGGAATGAGTCGATTTTGCGGACAAGCTCGACCTCCCTAGTATCTAAAGATATCTAGTGATAAGCAAGCCAATAAAAAACTATCTTTCTCTAAATATGCAATTAAAAACAAAGGCAAACAAGTGTT
>APFE030049206.1:1918-19947 GCA_000404065.3 Pinus taeda | reverse complement strand
TTGCTGGTATGACAGCTTCCTTTCCATACACTAGATTAAATGGAGAAGTGCCTATGAAGGCCTTCTGTGTTATTTGGTCAGCCCATAGTGCAAATATCAAAGCTTTATGCCAGTTTTTATGATTCTTCTCGATAGTTCTCTTAATGATTTTGATAATATTTTTATTAGTGGATTCTGCTAAACCATTACCCTGAGGGTAGTAGTTCACAGAATATTTCAATTTAAACCCCCTTTTGGTAGCAAACTCAAATATAGAATTTCCAGAGAAATAAGATGCATTATAAAAAATAAGAGCGTTTGGGACACCAAACCTGGTGATAATGAACTGATCTATGAATTCAATGATTACTTCGGAGTTTGTTGTCTTCAAAGGAATTGCTTCAACCCACTTAGTAAAGTAATCAGTAGCTGTAAGGATATACCTATGCTGCTTGGATGAATGTGGAGTGATTTCCCCAATGATGTCTAATCCGCATTGTTCAAAAGGTTGTTCAATGTTGACTGGTTGCAAAGAAAAAGTTGGCTTCCTTTGTCTTTCACTAGTGGTTTGACAACTTTGGAATTTCCTTACATATTCATGAGTATCTCTGAATAGGGTGGGCCAATAATATCCAGCATGAATGATTTTGTGAGCTGTTGTATCAACTCCAAAATGTCCTCCTGCTGGTCCGTCATGTAGCTCCTGCAAGACCTTTTGTGCTTCAGGTTTTTCTAAGCATCTTAATAAAATCGAATCATAATTCCGTCTAAATAATACATCATCTACAATTATGAAGTTTTTTTCTTTCATTCTTATGGCACGTTTGTTTTTATAGGAAAGATTAGAAGGAGCATATCCATTTTTCACATAGAAAATTGGATCGGCATATTGAGATTTAGGATTAGTGATACTTATCTGATTGATTTCTTCAGTATCTTTTGTACCTTCAGGTTCCTGAATATTGGATGCTTCTGCTAACAACCTGTAAAAACCTTGGCCTTTGACAATCTTTACAGGTTTGATTTCCAAGTCATATTCTTGTAATGCTGTGACCCAATTTGCTCTCTTCTCCCCTAATTCCCTTTGAACTAGTAATTGTCTTACTGCCGAAAAAGGGACTATAACTTTTGTATGAGCTTTTAAGAGAAAGGGTCTGTAGTGTTTAATGGCTTTGTACACAGCAAAGGCTTGTTTTTCAACTTCCGAGTAATTAAGTTCAACACCTTGAAGGTTTGAGCTATAAAATGAGATTGGTGCTTCCAAGTTTTGATCGTTAATTTGTGTCAGCACTGCTACATAAGATGAATTAGATGCAAGGGTATATAGCATGAAATGATTTGAAAAAATAGGAGTGCTTAAAGCAGGGGCATTTATGATCAATTGTTTGATGTAATCAAATGCCTCTTTCTCTGCAGGCCTCCATTTAAACACCGAATTTTTCTTGATCATAGTTTGTAATGGCAAAACAATCTGGGAAAAATCTGGAACAAATCTTTTTACAAAGTTAATTTGACCTAAAAATGACTGCATGGATTTTTTATTATGAGGGAATGGAATATCAGAAATCTCTTTGATTCTATCTGGATCAATATAAATGTCATTCTTTGAAACAATGAAGCCCAAGAGCTTTCCTTGATTAAGAGCAAAAAAGGACTTCTTTGGATTTAGTGAGATACCATACCTTCTGCAACGTTCAAAGATTTGTTTCAAATCATGTAAATGATTTGATCTCTTCTTGGAAAATATAGTAATATCATCTAAATAGACAACTATTGATTTATTGATCAATCCTTTGAATGTTATGTCCATTACTCTTTGAAATGTAGCTCCAGAATTGATAAGTCCAAAAGGCATTTTTTGGTAGGCATAAGTTCCCCACTTGGTTCTAAAGGTAGTCTTAAGTCTGTCATCAGGATGGACCAAAATTTGGTTATATCCTGAAAAACCATTTAAAAAGGACATTAACTCAGAACCAGCTACTAAATGGAGTGTCTGCTCCATGGTAGGTAAAGGGAAATTATCCTTTTGGCTTGCTTTGTTAAGATTTCTAAAATTGATACAAATTCTGATATCGCCATTTTTCTTCCTTACTGGCACCATATTGGACACCCAGTTTGAATGTCTAACAGGAAAAATTATCTTAGCTTTTAAGAGTTTGTTTAATTCAGCTTTTATTTGACTCTCTAAGTTAGGATGAATCTTCATTAACTTTTTTTGTATTGGTTTTTGTTCAGAAAGCATTGAAATAGTATGCTGAATGATAGATGTATTGTATGTTTTCAAATCATCATACTTCCAAGCGAAGACATTTTTATATTTATGCATTAATCTAATGAATGCAATTCTTTCTTCTGAAGAAAGTCCTAATCCCAAATTGATGTTTTGTGGATTATCCCCAATACCTAGGTTTATTAATTCAAATCTCAAAGTAGAACTCTGGAGTTTTGAATTAGTCACCTGTTTAAACCTGTCTTTGATGTCATAAAGATCTTCAAGCTTGACCACTGGTTTGGGTATTGAGTTTTCTTCTTGCTTTTCCTTCATTTGAAGGTCATGATCACTTTCATCAATAATTTGATCATCATAGGTCTTGTCAGAAGTTAAGAAATTTAAAATGTCTTCATCATGATTGAACACTCGCCAATTAGTGACATTATCAGGAATTGATGGTCTAAAAATTAACTCTACTGAGAATCTGTCTGAGCTGTAATCTTCAGATGGAAGGAGCTTGGAAGCAACATTAGCTAGTAAATTTGCTACTGCATTCTGGGACCTAGGGATGGGAAAAATATTGAATGCTAAAAATTGAGATATAAGGTCCTGCGCCAAAGACTGATAGTGTTTAAGGTGACTAGAAAGGCAATGAATTGTATTTCTAACTTGTTTTATAACAATTTTTGAATCACCGAACACTTTCAAATATTGAACTTTAAGACCAATTGCTTTATAGAGTCCTTGAATTAAGGCCTCATATTCAGTTGTATTGCTTGTGCATTCAAATTCCAACCTACATGATAACATGGTCTTTTCTCCCTTAGGACTAACTAAAATGCATCCTGCTCCTGCACCTTCACTAGATTTAGACCCATCAAAATACAATGACCAAAATAAAGAATTATTTACAATTTTACTTATAGTTTCCTCAGCAACATTAACACACCTTGATATATCCGTTTGTGAAAAAATTTCGATTTGAGATGTGAAATTATTAACTGAGAAAGGTGATGATTGAGTGATGAAATTGCCAAAGAATGATTCAAATGATTAATTCCCCAAAATATTGTTATTGAATATTATTGGTTGATTTTGTTGTTCGAATTCAGTAACAGTATGGGTCATGTGTTTCTCCCGATCAATCTTGATCTGATTTGTCTTTCCTTTATAAGGCATCCACATATGGGACTAATCGGTGGAAATATAACCATGGAGTTTCTCAGACCAGTCTCTACTCAAAATCAAACCATAGAATTTAGGTATATCAGCGGTTAAAATATCAATTATCTGAACCAATTTTGGATCAGCTGATAACCTAATAGTTACTGAGTTGATTTCTCCTAAAACCTGGACCTTAGTTCTATCCAATTGTGCAATATGAATTGCAGACTTTTGGGGTTCAATGTTCAATTTAGAACAAACTAAAGCTGGCATTATATTAGAGGAAGCCCCTGCGTCAATCAAACTGTTGTGTAGATTTCTATTATATATCTCGTAGGTTAAGACAAAAGGAGGAGTATGGGAATTGGATTTATCCCCAATTAAAATAACATCAGTAGCTTCTACTCTACCAGGAGGCGGTTTACCTGACTCATTAGCAGCTTTAGACAATACAGCATTGGGAAGAGGAGAAGAAGGTACAGCATTTAACTCCTTAAGCAGGAGTTTTTGTTGATGCTTGAGTTTGCTAAGCTCAAACATAGTGATGTTTGCCTTTGTTTTATTCATGTCTTCAATAATATTGTAGTCCATAGAATCAGTAACTACTAATGTCTTAGATGTTGGAGGTGGATTTGAAGCTGATGGCTGATTTTGGGATGGTATTGCTGTAGATTTCTTTGTGGGAACCTTTTCTTTGGTGGTAGTAGTACCTGCATTCCTTTTCTTTGGAATTATTTGAACAGGTTCAAGAGTACCCTTACTCCTGGTAGTTATAGGGAAAGCTTCCTATTCATTTTCTGTATCGGAATTAGGCAAAATAAAGTCCCACATCCCATGACATTCTACAGTCTCCTCTTCTTCAGGTTCTTCAAATGACAAGACTATATCTTTTTCTTCTTCCTCTTTGGGATCAGAGTCTGCATTGGATATGGAATTTGGTGGTTTTGATTCAGGTTTCTTAAAATTCCTGAATTGCCTTTTTGTTGAAGTGTAAGCTACTTGTTTTTTAATTTCTACCATTTAGTTTGACATAGTCTTGAGAACGTTTTGGAGACCCTCCATATCATATGGGTCTTTAGGGGTTTTCTTATTTTAATCATCTTTGAAAGAAACATTTTTGGATTTTATGTCTTCAAGAGCAGCCTTCTTTTCTAGAGCAATAATGTGTTTCTCTACAGCAAGCGCCTCTTTCATGTTTTCTGCTAGAGTTGGTTTTGCAGCTCTATTTACAAAGATAGCTATATTTGAAGGTAAATTTGTTATATACCATTTGCTTCTGATTTTCTCACTCGGTTTAAAGGCAGTTGGAATCTTATTCAAGAGTTTATTGAACCAAGAATTGAACTCCTTTATAGGTTCTTTAGATTCTATCCTAAGATTCGAAAGATCATTGATTAAAGTTGCTAGAGATCTGTCATCACCATACTTAGTCAGGAACTGTTCTTGAAAAATTTCCAACTTGTAATGGATCCTGAGGGCAAGGAAAAATACCAAGACCCAGCTGATCCTTGTAAAGTATAAGGGAAAATCCTAACAACAACATCTTCTTCTATCACTCATTTTAAGTTAACTGCCAACATGAAGTTGTTAATATGCTCATTGGCTTGTATTCCTGTATCTAGATTAAATTTCGGCAACCATTTTTCAGGGTGTGTTGGCAATGGATGTAATGGTGTAGGCATCGTGACAGCACCAGGATTATTCCATGGATTTTGAGCCATTGTAGAACTAATACTAGATGATATTACTGATGAAATTCCAGATATTTGGGAAGGAGATGATATTGAGGTTTGAGGAGGTTGGGATGTTGATGTTCCTGATCCCTGTTGAACAAAAATGTGTAATGGAGGAGTGGATGGCTGACATTGCACTAGAGAAGATGAAATGGATGATGATGAGATAGTCTCACTGTCAGATCCTTCAGTTGTCTTTCTTGCCCTTTTCTTTTTAGGTAAAGGGAACTCAGGAGATTCAATACCAAGCTTCCCACTCTGAAGTCTGGTGAGGTGGTGAGGTGGAATGAATTGTGAAGTCTCATTGCCTTGAGATACCTCAGATTTATGTGGTGATATTGAAAAGCCTTGAATTTTATGGATAAGAAACTGAACTTTAGGAGACTCAGGAGTTAATCGTTCTGGGGAATGTTGGGTTTGAGTAGTGGTAGTTGACTTCTCTTCTTCTCGTTTGAAGACTGGAGTTCTAGCATGTAAAGGAGAGGTTAGAGGTGAGGTGGAGGGAGATTTACTCTCAAAATGGGTTGTAGGTATGGGTTCGCTCACCATTCATAATTCATTCCCTCCTTCTAGCGCCAAAAATGTTGATGCCTTGTAAATTGCTGCATCAACATCGGGAAAAACCA
This sequence comes from Pinus taeda, assembly GCA_000404065.3. Lineage (NCBI taxonomy): Eukaryota > Viridiplantae > Streptophyta > Pinopsida > Pinales > Pinaceae > Pinus > Pinus taeda. The sequence continues at coordinate 14,233 of APFE030049206.1, read as the reverse complement.
CTCGGTCCGGACCTTAAAGGTAGTTCCTTTTCCATTTGGTGTGGTGGCTCCGACTGGATATAATGGGACCAGTTTCCCAATGGTTTGTAAATAGGATGGATAAGTGGTTGATTATCTATTATCTAATGATAATGGATGGATGTTTTATTCTAAAGTGCAAAATAATAAACAACTAATCTATCTCGGGAAATTTCCACTTTAGTATAACTTTTGATGATCTTTATTTATAAATAGGCATATAGATGACTCTATTGACAAACAAAGACATTCATTCATATGATAATTACTTTATTCAAATAGTTGAACAAAGTAATCATTAAAACAATATTACATTATTCTTCATATATCATTGACATAAATATGATTGAAAGTATATCATTCCTTAAACATTCAATAGTGATAAGTATAAGGACTGTTGTTAAAACACATACATATATCCAATGATAGCAAGATTGAATAAATGTTGATTCATATAAAAGAATGGAGCAAAGACACAGATAATAGTACCATATGTAATTCGAATCCCTCCCGATATCAATCGCATTCAAATTCTGCCTTCTAACTTAGAAATACTCTCACAAAAAGTAGTAGTGCATGTCTCGTCAAAGCATCCTTCATTAAAATTCAGAATATAGGCCCAATCTTCATAAAAAAATATATTAGAAGCACAATAGTGTGACTTCCCGATCCAAGTTTATACAAAAATTAAGGAATCTTTCTAAAGACGTGAAAGGGTCTATAAATACTATCTAGGATAACTGACTATGAAATAAAAATTCTATTAGGTGGTATAACCAAATCATAAATATCTCCTTAAAATAGGCCTACTTGTAGTCGGTAGATTGATTCACTGTTTCGGCCGATCATCCTTTGGCTTGAGCTGGCAGATAGAAAGCATTGGTTGCAATTCTGGAGGGTGACTCAGACGAGAATGCGGTTGAGCTGAATACGTAGCATCATGAATTTCGGGAATCATGTAACCAATTGCGTTGGTTAAAAATTTTAGTGCTACCCTTTGACTGTATGGTTTAACTAGGAAGAACTAAAAGGTGTCCCAAGTTAAACTTTGGATGCCTGCGATTAATCACTCCTTTTCGAATTCTTGTTTGCAAGTCTATTCCAATGTTTTAGCTGATGGTAGTTTGCCTGGAGTGCACTTTGAAATCAGATTAGACAGATAAAGAGTATCATTAATTAACTCAATCAGATTACCAGTTGCTAATCTTCATCTTGAAGTTTCCCTTTCTGCTTTCATTAATTGTGACTGCCATTCTAGAAAAAGAATCTCCTTGTGTGATTCTAGAATTTTAGGCAGATTTACAGCTTGTCCTTCACTGGTTTCTTGCCAGGCTAGAAATTTTGTTAAAGTCTCATCGACCTGTTCCAAATTTTGCCTGGCGCCAACTGATTTGTCAATCATTGATGAAGAAATCTCACAGAGGGGCTCAGCAAGGGAAATATTATGACATAGTAAATTTAATTGCTTAATCAATGCCTTATTGGCCTGAAGAGCTTGGGTCTTGAATTCTGCTGGTTGAGAAAAACTCTTGAACTTTTCTACCTGTTGTGATAGCTGAGCAATTTGCTCATCCTTTGTTTTACTCATTTGTTCATTCATTGTCTTCAGCTTGGCCAATGTTGTGGATAATTCCTTTTGTTTCTGCACTGCGCTTTGATCTATCCTCTACTTCTCCTTGAGCAATTGCTCTTTTAGTTGGTTGTTTACTTGTTGTTGCGCTGCTAACTGCTGTTCCAATTGATCTACACTCTACTGTTTTTCAGAGACCTGTGCCTCCAATGAAACAATTGTTTGATCTTTTTCTTTTAGTAAAATGTTAACCTTTGATGCTTTATCCAAAGTAGCTGCCGAATAGGCCCCAACATATTGAGAGAGTTTTGTGAGGTCTTCGGAGGGATTGAATTCTTCTTTCCATACCACATTAGCCATTTCTGTTTGTTCAGGTAAAAGGGAAGATTGATCAAGCCTTCTCTTTTTCCTTTGTCTTTTTACTACAGCCCTATGCTTAGGGCTGTAAAAGACATCTAAAGGTGGTATGACTTCGATATGCAAAACAATTTCATCCAATGGATATTTAGGAATTATTTCTAAATCTTTTCTGGTGGGTAGGCCGCTGGTTCCTTCAATTGGAACCGTACTTGTTGCTGTCTTATGACCAATTGTCATTTCAGGCGTATTAAAACCTTGTGAATTCTCAGGATTGTTTATAATGCAATTGAACTGTTGCCATTCTTTAAGGAGCTTGGGATCAATCTGAGTATCTATATCCATGTGTTCATTGCCTTTTTCTTGTTCTTTCTCCTATTCTTTCTGTTGTTCTTTCTCCTGTTCTGGCTCTTTTCCTTTGTCAATAATTTTTTCCATAGCAGGAGATTTGTCAACAGTTTGTTGTCCAGGCTCGCTTGACTAGATTGCTGGGGTAGCGGCTAATAAGTTCAGAGGCAGAGTTTGCAACCTCTTTTCTCTAAGCCTATTAAATACTTCCAGACCTTCATCTTTATACCTGATCCTGGCCAATGTTTTTACCTGAAATAATGATTCTGCTGAAGAAAACAGGTCATCAAATTCATCCTTTTCATGATCAGACTTTGTAAGTTTGGCTTGTTCAAGAACATTATAGGAAAATTTTCTTGGAACATATTGTTGATTGGGAATTTTTGCAAGATTGAGCATTTGTATTTTTTCTGTTTCCTTTTCTACATGTTTATAATCATGGAGAGTGTAAACACCACATCTCAAAGGAAATGAAGGCCATACCTACTTCTTAGAATTTCTAAGGGTTTTGGATGTCCCTTATGTTGTTATCTAATAGGCCAATTCCTGAGCTAACAACTTATCGGGCACATATAAGGGAAGAACATGGGGTTTTGTAAGGCTGCCAAAAAGCCTTATATATGTGAATTTGTTTTCTCCGAACCAATTTCCTATAGCATTCAAGTCGATCCTTGATTTTTCGGAAATCCTAGGGGTAGGTTTATCAAAAATAGCATAGTAGATAGGCAACATAAAACCATTACATATTTGGTACAAATGATCTTTGTAGTGATCCTTCCATAACATCTGATGATAAATGTGGATTGGCTTAGGGTCTTGGGGAGTCCATCTCCATCCGAGTACCGGATATTCAAAGTTAAAACAGAGAGTATCCATAATATAAGCACTATAATAAAAAGGGGGAATGGTCCTGGTAGTTTTGCATGAATTTGATCTAAATTCAAGAATTGCAGTGGCTAATTTGTCGGACAATATGTTTGCCCAATCCATCACATAACTATTGACTACTGCTTCCATTAAAGGAACCATTTCAATGGTGAACTTAGCAGAGTCATGTATCCCCCACATTCTACACATCATAGCCCCGACGTAACAGTAAGGAGAAGACAATGATTCCACAGAGTACTTACCTGATGATTCATGTTTGTGCTTCTCAGGATTCTGTCTCCACTGCTTAATCGGGGTTGATTCTGTCTCGTTTTCATTTGCAAATTTTTCAAGGAAAGCTTTGTTGTACCTCTTTTCAGGCTCTGGCAAGTGGTACATTTTGGTTAGATCATCAAGTTGAAATGAGCCAAAAATCCTCTTGTCAACTGTGCAAAATGTTCTGTTTGAAACTGGAATTTTTTCTACCACCCATCTCACTACATCAATGTATGGAAGAATCTCTTCTCGTGCTGCTATTCTGTGCAAATATGAACAAACTAAATCTCTGAGGGATGCTTCCGATTTGCTAGTTGAGTCAGCTGTGGCTTCTTCTGATATTTCCTCAGGATCCTCTACTTCAATTAAATTGTAAATGCTCTCCCAACTAGTATTTCCAAGGCCAAGGCACGTATTTTCTGAGATTAATCCTTTTTTCCTTGGCCCGGTATCCTTGGCTGGCTGCACTGTTGCTTTAGGAGTCGTTGTTGTTGCACATTTGTTTGATCTCTTTCCCATTTGTTTCAAATCTCTTATTTCAGCAGAGTTCTACACAAGCGATGAGAAAAACGTGATACAGAGAAAAGTTGCTATGGACCAATATGAAAGAATTACATTGATCAGCAAGTGATAATGGATTATAGTGAAATTTCCGCGGATAAAATCCAAAGAAAAATCTTCCCTTAACTGCTTCATTGATTAGTCGTTTAACCTGTCAATCATGGTAAAAGAGGTTTTAAATGCCCATCACGTCGTTTATATGTGAAATGATTCATTGAAGTGTGACTTAGATTTCTTTAATGGATAATCAGAGGTATATCGTGAATCGACGATCGGTAACGTGAAAAGAAAGGCTTTAATGCTTTGTTTTAAACATTTTTGATCATCGAAAGGTGATATGATGCATGCAAACTTTTTAAATAAATCTCGAGATATGTGCCTTATTAATGCATCGTGATCGGGAAATGGATTCGGGCTTTATTACCATGCCATTGTCATTTCGTCGATCGCCGATTCCGATATGCCTTATCGCATCGGAGGATTTGAGTATGCCTTTTAATCATGTGTTAACTGTTATTGCCGATTGCCGATGGCGATACGCTTTATCGCATCAGAGAACTTAAAGGGGCCCTATTATATTGTGATTGCCATTTGACTTCCCCGATATTCGACTGCGATATGATTTTTGGATCAGAGAGAATAGATGTGTCTTTGTGTTTGCTTCCTTTGTTGTTGCGATATGCGATCTGCCGATCGCTTTATCGTAATAATGAATTTTTTAATTTTTTAAAGACCCACTTAATTTCTATTCAAAAGGCTTTCAAAATATTTCATTTTACCTCAAGTCTTTTGATAAGGGTTTTTCTTATGATGGGTTAACACCAATTTATTCACACGTCTAAGTTTATTTTAAAAGGGACCCATTTCATATTATGATTTTTATATAAAAAATTTATGAAATGGGGGGGTTGTTGTACAACACAACATTACTATATAACATAATGTTTAAGAGAACGCCCTTTATCCATGTGCAACGCACACAACATTGAGAACAATAGTTCCCAACATATCCAAGGCATATGATGACTCAAATCTATTTACCTTACCTTTCTTGATTACCTTGCTCATGACTATATTGCCACTATCTATTTACAGCAATGGACTGAACCAATCCAACTGATTATCATATTCTTACCTTCAACTTCCCTTTACTCATGCACTGAGCTTCATCTGAGTATCATATTAACTGATGGGTTTCATTCAACTTCTCCCGAGCTCCATTAACTTTCATCTTTCCCAACCAATTCCCAACACTCAAAACTTAAAAGGAAAGCACAAGAAACAAACAAGAAGAATACCATGAAAACCAATAAACACATGACACCACAACAAAGTGGTAAGGCCTTGCACTAGACATAAACAAAACCACAAATCAAGCTCCACAAATCACAAAAGAACAAAAGCGCAAGACTAGAAACAAACACGATGACTCCATCCCCACGGATTTCTAATGCTCCCAAGTGAAAGCTCTACCCGATCCTTTATTAATATTTCATGGCGATCTCTTTTTCCATCAAATACACTGCATCATACTACCATAAACACAACTATTAGCGCATAACAACATACTAGTTACCTTGTCTTGTCATACTAATGCCAAGAATATTACTCTGCAACTTCTCACACATGTCAACCACATGTTCCAAATATCAAGACAATCATATCTCTCAATTTGAAATCAAACTTTACCAATACTAACAATTATGTCATAGCCCATAGTCAACTCATAGTCATTAGACATAATGCCACAATTGTCACCTATTACACTCAAGTACATGCTAGTTATCTAAACACATATGAGTGAGTAAAACCATCTTAAAATAAGATCATTTCTCAATTCAATATTATAGACACATACTCATATCATGTGATTAATCAAACATTCAACAACAGATAGACGACATAATAGACACCAACACTCAAACACCAAATAGACAACATAATCAAACATTCAAGCACAAAGTAGACGACATAAGAAAGCTCATACCTTAATGTATCCCAAGGGAGGTTATGCACAATCAATCTAGTTAGAATGATATAACTTCACAGCACATCAACTAAAACACAAATAAGATCATGATATCCATAAAATTAACTAACTAACATGTTCACATAATAAGCTCATAAACATTTGTCGTTCATGCATAACAATCACATATGCATAACCATTCTAGATTAGTACAACATAATGTCACAAATAAGTCGATTCATACCTGAATATCGTAATCATAACCATATGCATAGGCCAATCCAATTTAGCAGGATACATATAACATCAAGATCCTACTACAATAACCCTAATCATCAAGTTACTAGCATATGACAAGAACAAGTTATATATCATCCTCATCAACAACATATAACCTAATAATCAAGCTAACTAAACATAAAACAACAATAACAACACATACAACCACATGTTACTATCATTCATGACTACCCGACATATGTTCATATGACTACACTAATCAACTAGCATCTATCATGTATGTAACCATAACATCAGTAGAATGAAGGGCACGCATAACCATAATGCATATAACAATCCTTAACTTGCATACTTGCATGCCAAACATACAATACCTGTATGACCATCTGCACTTACCCCAAAGTCTAGTGCTGCAACCTCATTCTAATAATCTGCATCTCCTGCTCTATCTCAGACAACACATTAACATAATAACATACCAATAACATCATGATGACTTAATTGCATACAATGACCTCATAATGCATGTTTAACCTACGATACATGCATAACTATAACCATGAAAATGCATGCATAACAATATATAGACATTGACATGCATAACAACCACATATACAACCATACACTCATGATGGCACATTGCACAACAACACCATCAACCTTCACATGGAAACGTCACTACAACCATGATCAACACCATGTAAATGCAACAAGCACATGGACTACAAGCATAAGGAACACATATGAACCTGACATGAATGCATCACCAACACATTGCCCATTGAGTTTGAGGGGTGAACCATGCTCTAATATCACTTTGTGGTACCAGATATGGCCTAAAGGGAGCATAACCCGCTCTGATACCACTATATTACACCCTCCTCCCACATCTACCCAAGTAATCGGTCAACTGGGGTAAACATGTGATGAGAAGTTACTATGATATGATTAAATTCCCTATGTGTTAGTTAAATAAGTGGAATCGACGGAAACACACCATACCAGACCTTCTACACCTGCTACAGGACTCTAGAAATGCATCCCAGTCATTCCCATGACCAGCCTGTGGGTCCCACTAAGCTTTTAGATCATTAAACTCTTGGACACTCCCTTGATATGGAGAAGGGTGCGACTAAAAATCTCTAGATGCATGCACAACATGGGTATGCATGTGTTTGGGGAAAATTTTCCTCATACCTATGCTCGCGAATCAGGGATTTGTTTCACTTTTCAAGCCCACAATCTAGGGCACTACCTAGAAACCCTGTATTTGTAGATCCAGTCAAGGGAACTACAATTATGTTCTAATCTAGGGTTAATGGATTGCGGTTTATGAATGATTCAACAAGTATATATATGTATTGTAACATTGAAAGGAACATAATGAAAAATCAATATGGTATTCCCAATTTTGGGATCCAGGTGAAAATATCTATGTATATTTGTTTAATGTTCTTGCTAATGTATATTTTTTGTTTTAAGAATACATTTGCAGGTACCTTAAGTACATAGTGACTATTCACATTCCACTAATGACACTTGGAATTTCACTTACAACATATTTAAAAATAATATACATTTTCCACATGTACCCATGTGAAACAAAATAGGTTAGAGACAACCTAATAAGACAAAATAATATGACTCAGAATTTTGTGGAAACACCAACTCGGAAACATCCACTTGATGACTCTTAGTGATATACTGATACCATGATTGGTATTGTGCTATGGTGTCCCCATATGCCTTATAGTATCTTTTTGGTAGCAGAATCTTGCCTTCAACTTATCCTAAAGCATGCACAACTTGTTGTTGATGTTGGGTGTGGAGCCTGATTATCTTATTTATTCAGAGGTATTTTCGCATTGGACCCTAGTTTGTAATGGGGTGGCAACGCTGCCGTTTTTTCACTACCAGGGGAGGCAACAACGATTTTTAGAGCCCCCTTCTTAGCACGGGATCAGGGGAAACGCCCCATAAACAAAAATAGATGTAAGTTTTCCTTGTAAAATATTGTAATTTCGTAGTCAATATGAGCTGTTCATTAGGCAAATGATCTGGTGGTAGAAGTTATGCTTAATTTAGGGTTTTTTTCCCTAGAAGGAAACTCGTCGCTATATATGAGGGAATTGTATTGCGGCTATGAATTTGTGTATTCTGAACGAGAAAGAGAGAGGATATTGTGTGAGAGTGGAGAAGAAATTACAACGGATCTGCTGTAGGTTGTATCTCTTCATTTTGTTGGATAATATAAAAGGAAGGACTAGTTGTTTCTCCATGGACGTAGCCCAAATTGGGTGAACCACATATATCTATTTCTCTCTTGTTTTATGCATTTTTTGTGTTTGTGTTTCTGCAATATTTTATGTGTTTCATTTCTCTGTAATATATAATTTTCTAACAGTTGACTATGGCAGAGCAATCGATGTAATTCTACATGTTTTATGTGCTCATATCCAAGTCATCATTTGTGGCCTCGCTGCTCCATGTACTTGTCGATCTCTAGTCAGACTTTGTTCTTCTCCTTGGCTATGGTGAGGGATCCAATTGATGGGATCCTATGCCTTCTCACCATCACATCCAAACTCTTGAATAACTGCGCATATGAAGCCATTATGTTACTAAAAAATGGGGTGAGCTTCTCATAGTTCTAGATCTGCATCCGGATCTTTGATTTTTCTAGCTCTGCATACAGATTCATCATCTTGGGAAAGCGAAGCAGGGTTCCCTTGTATCTCATTATCCATTCTTTCACATGGGTGATAGCAGTGTGTATGTCTCTAAGAGTTTGGCAAATCTTTCTGCTCTACCAATGGAAACCAAATAGATGGAAAACCGCCTTATTGATGATGACAAATCCATCATAGAGTTTCTGCATGGTGACCTCAAGAGTTGATACTTTAGCAAGTATCACTTTCCTCATTTCTGCCATTGTGGATCCTATGGATTGTTCTGCTTTCTGCATAGATGTTTGCAAGTTCATATCCATATATTCACTTTCTCCCAGCAAGAACTTGACATTTGAGCTCGTGGCTCCTGCATAATCTATAGTGGCATTGACCATGGTGACTGGATTCTTTCTGACATCTGGCACTATCACCCTTTCCTTCATAAATGCAAGTGACATGTGATCATCCGGGAAATGATTTCTCCATGCATGTACAATCCTCTACTGCAACTCATCAAATGACAGATTGTACACATCCATCACCGGATCATCATCAAGGAGAACAACCTCTCCTTGATTGATTGGGACTAGTTCTGATAATGGAGGTGGTGGAGACTGAGGGGCGGCCTCGGATGCTCTCGACATAAGGTCGGTATCTTGGTATTGTGGCTCATATCCCAACTCCATGTTTGTTGCTTCAACCATTTGCTCAATCTACTGAGCAAGCTCCCGATCTTGCATCTCCTCATCCTCTTCTTCATCTACTAGCTGTTCTGACTCCTCAACTATCATACCTCCACATCATACATATTGTAAAAAATAAACAAAAAATAAAATAAAAAATCACCATAGTAATATTTCATAAGGCATGAGTACAACATATGAATTATTAAAAACCTTGATTAAATTCCGGATTAATCTGTTTTCATGTTAAAATTCATCGATAATTGGGCTTCATTATTAATCCGTGCGATAGGGGATCTTATCCTACTGATTGCTGATAGTCTCATTTACTTTGCATTAATTCTATCAAGTTCACACTCCAGCTAAATTTTACACTTGGTTTTGGCATTTAATTCTTGCTCTGTCATGGTAATGTGGCACAGGCAGGCTTGTCCTTCCGCAGTTGTACACCTTGGGTCTCTCGTCGCATCGACGATGGAAGATTTGGGTTCTCAATACAATGGTTGGGCTCTTCCTGGAAGGTTATTCAACCTCGTTTGCTGGAGATATGCCTCATTTCGCTCTTTTGCTCCTTGGTGCCTGTTCATGCTCTCCTTCTTCTCTCGCTGGCTTGTTTGATCTGCAAACCTAGGGTTTCGATTCGGTTGAAAGAATTCAGGGGCAGACCCGTGGTTTTTCCCTCTGTTGAGTGTTTATCTCCTAGTAAGTTGTTCATATAAATATTTTTCTGTTATGATTTCCATAGTTGTTTAGCTGCTTCCTGATATCTAGCCCTATTGCTAATGCAATTTGCCATGCACTCTATTTGCAGGTGTAATGGATGCGGGTTTGAGGGCTTCATGTTATTGTCAAGTGGAGCTCATGGTTCCCCTTTCTATCTCCGACGCTCGAGGGTTTCCGGGCAAGATTTATCATCAGCCCTGGTGCTTGTTCAACAGTAAAGGAACACTCGAGTTTGACTTGTGGTTAAATGCATCAGTTCACAATTTTGCTAGTTCTTTTGTCCAGTTCTGAAGCTAAATGGGATTCTATTGCTAAGTTACATGTTAGTCCTTTTTCAGGTGGTTGCCTCCTATTGTTCAAGAGTTGAGAATGTGTGTTTTTCCCTCGTCTAGCTAAGGGTTTCTAGCCGGCTGTGGGGCCTGTGACTAACGCCGCACTGACATAATTTCTTCATGTTTAGGCTCTGCGAGAGATTCTCAACTCTCTAGTCTTGACCTAATAATCTTGTATTGACATACTTCTCAGGACTGAAGCTATTTCAGTATTCTTTTTATGCTAAATCGATGTTGGTTTTTCTTGGAATGTAATTACAGATTATTTGGTTGTTGTGAATAATTAGGCTCATTTTTTTTTAAATATCAATGCTACCTTTTGCTCAGATAGTTCTGCACAATTTTTTGTGGGCTAGAATTGCTGTGTAAACAATAGGACGGAGTTCCACTTATTATAAATGTTTATTTCTTCTTCCAATTATGTGGCTCTGAGTTAGAATAGAGATGGAATTTACTTCTGTGGATCAGGGTATCTGTGTCTCTTCGCTTTCGATTATATATCTTGATACTTTAATTAGTTATTCGAGAATTCTGAAAGAATTGATCTTAAATCGGTTCTGTGTCCGGCTATGTTCAAATTTTCCTAATTCTGTCGGTGTTTTATCCCTATGGGGTTTCATATCTGTATAGGCTTACAGGAAGGATCTTACAGAATTTTTTTGACCTTATTTTAACAGTGTTCTCCTTTAATGTGCTAGCCCAGTTCGGCGTTTGTGAAAATACACTTATATTCCTCTGCTACAAAGGCCTCGTTTTTTATTCGTACTTACACCTGCTCTATGGGGTTAGCACTGTGCTACCTAACCTATGAATTTAATATTTTTTCTTCATTCTTGGTACTAGCATCTTCAGTATTCTTTCTCTTCTTAACTAAAGAACTTAGGCATGCCTTCTCTAGTCAAATTTTTATTCTCAGTTCTTAAGTTTATACAATTCAACTAAGAGAATAATAACTAGTTCAGTACAAACAATAACCCTACTATAAATAATTTTCCAGCGAATAAAATAACCAGTTTTGTTTAGATAATAATCCTATAGTTAGTGTTTTCCAGAATATAGATTAACCAGTTCTGTACAGATAATAACCCTACTGTTAATGTTTTCCAGTAAATAAAATAACAAGTTCTATACAGTTAATAACCCTACAGTTAATGATTTCCAGTGAATAAAGTAACCAGTTCTGTACATATAATAACCCTACTATTAATGATTTCCAATAAATAAAGTAACTAGTTCTATACAGATAATAACCCTACTGTTAATATTTTCCAAATATCATTCCGAAGTTAAGAGCTCCAGCTTCATCTTTCCCAAGTACATTTAAAGACACATAATATAGTTTGTGCAACAGATTAGTTCCAGGAGGGTACCACTTACCTAAGTTGTTTGAAGAAGGAAAGAACTTCAATGGTAGGGGTCACCTTTGTTATCTATTGATTTTCAACCACCCGTTTGTGAGATTTGTCTTTAGGACCAAATCTCCCCCAAAGCTTGCTCACAAGAACTCTGTCTTCTGCAAGTTTTTGCACTCAGTGCTTATGCTATCTGGTCGTCACAGACTTAGCAATCCCTTATCGTCTGACGTTTCAGCACAATTTTTTCCTCCCCTCACTCCCTTTTCTTTGGAGCATTCATAGCTAGGGGAGGTAGTTAGGTTTTCTGGCAACTGCCTTTTCCAACATATTTCTATGAGAAGTTACAA
>APFE030049204.1:0-16028 GCA_000404065.3 Pinus taeda | reverse complement strand
TATTAATGAAGCACCAACTTCTTCCTTACAACTAAGGCAGCTGGAAATAACTAAGCTAGAAGAACAACGAGAACAGGCCAAAATTACTCACGCTCATCATCAAGCATTATTAAAAGCCTCTTTTGATTCAAACATGATATCCAGAAAAGACTTTCAGATGGGAGATCTAGTTTTAAAATGGGACAAGGCTCATGAGGAAAAAGGGAAACATACAAAATTTCAATGAATGTGGCTTGGCCCTTTCCAAATCATAGAAGTCATAGGTCCGTCCACTTTTGTGTTATAGGATTTAACAGGAAAAAGAGATTCTTTACCTGTTAAAGGACAAATCCTCAAAAAATATTTTCCATAGGAGATCATTCTTCTATTTTGTAGATTAGTTTTTATTTCCATAATAAAACTAGTTGTAAATGGTTACATTTGGGATTTACGAAAAAGACACAAATTCTCTTTCAGATTTTGTATTTTCACTTGTATAAATAGAAATTTTTTAGAAAATTGATCGTTATTATTGAAAGATACAGTTAAAGACTCTAGGCTTACAAATGATACTAGTTTCAACTTTGTAAATTTTGATGAAAAACGACCTTTAGTGGGAAATTGTTTTATATCAGTCCAATGAAATGTATCAATAACAAAATGAAGAATCTCTGTAGAAAATCTCTTTCCACAAAACTCTACCATTGTCGTTCAGGGCTATCTTAAGGAAACAATGACTTCCTCCCCACCTAGGAAACTACAACGTTCAGAGAACAATCCAAGATACACTTTAACTTAAAGAGTAAGAGGTCTCATCACGAGCCGACTTATCATGATCATAGATATTATAGCTTGCTGACTTTGCCAATACTGCATACCACAACAGGGCAATGACTCCAGATTGTTGCAATCAAAAGACAAGGGGTCTCATCACAAGCTAGCATGTTCAACAAAGTTATAAATCAAGTGAATGACTGTGTCATAAATTGGCTATCAAACCAAGACATTGTTCTTTAAGGGTAAAAAAGAAAATAAAAGCAATAAGTGTAGATATGGATTTCTCTTTGAAAATTGTATACTTCTCTAAGTAGGATACAGGATCATTGTTGGGTAACAGGTAACCCTATCGAAGCTATAAATGTCTGCTGGGAGCAAAGGCTTTACCTACGACAAATGAGCATATTTAAAACTTATTTACAGAGAAGGATTTGTTTTTATCTTTAGAACCAAGTAATGACTGATGTAGATACAAGGACTAGCTTGAGGGAGTAAATAATCAAAGTTAAAAATACAAGAAACAAAATATCATTGATAGGTAAAAGCATGATGTACTTTGTCTTTCTACAATAAAGTTTAATTTTCTGGAAAATTTTCTGTTTTGGAAGTTTAGAAAATGAAAAGTAGAGATAACTGGTTCTTCCAAGTGAATCGCCAATTGTTGTGACCAACAACAACCCCCCTTCTTATTTAGTATTAGTAATAATACTAAATAAGTGGGGGCCCTTAGTCAAAAAATTTAAAAAATGAATTAATGCTTGTATTTCCCTTTTAATAAAACTTACCATCATAAACTTAGGAAAATACCCTTGGAAAATCTAAAAAACTTAAGTTTCATGATAAGGTAAGATAAAATCACTCCTTAAGAAATATCGCATCACAAAAAGGATAATAGGATACCTCCTTGCAAGCCGAATTCTAATATTGTGAGATCGCGATGCGAGACTACATATTAAAAAAACATATATCACATCGCATGCATCAAAGACCGCCTACGCTGAAAAACCCCAAACCACCGATATGTGATGGCGCATATCGTAAAATCACATTTCGCAGAAAACACATTAACAAAAAATTGTCATATGTCGTGCTCCTGTGATATTGCAATACTGCGATGTTGTGATATTGCAATAGAGCGGCAAAGCGATATTGTGATAGTGCGATACAACGATCTGTGATATTGCGAACCAAATCGCAAAATCGCTTCATCGTGGATTTTTTGGGCTCGTTATTCGAGAAAGCTTTTTCAATAAATCGAGACCTGGCTATGCGCTTTAATGCTAATTAATGAGTTAGCTGCCAGTTGTTAATGAAATATGGTTTTGTGCTTATCGAAGAGCCAGTTCACGTAAGGTGGTATATTTTTTTATGTCTTTAGTATTTAAAGCTTTCCCGTCACCTTTCCTTATCATTACTCTCACCTCACTTGTAAACTGCAGGAACGAAGATCAAAGAACTATACAAAGCAGTATACAGGATATGATGGGGAAGAAAGGCAAAGCTCCAAGCTCTTAAGACAAAGAAATGCCGCCCTTGTATACACACACCGCCTGTAACAGAGATGCTAGTATTACTACTTGGGAAGGCATGTATAATCTACTTGAAAAGAGAATCCCAAGGTGATGGAGGTTACGGCTACTGCAGGTTCACAGGGGTCTTCAGAGGCATCAGTTACAGATCTAGCTTGCTCATTTTGATACCGGATAGCGGCAAGGCCCAAAATCCTTCCCTACTCAGACAAGGTTAAATGGGTACTGGATAGCACTGACATCAAAAACAGACAATTTAAGACTCAGGCTCAAGAACTTACGGAATCATTATTTTCACAAAATTAGAGCTTTATATCTGCTAACAGAAAGCGTGCAAGAGGCAAAAATCGCACCAAGGAAGCCTGGATCAAGAAATGGAGGCAGTATCTGATGCGCAATTAGCGCATCACTGGGAAAAACTTCTTGAAAAGGAAAGCCTCTAATTTCTTAGTCACCTGTAAGCCCAGAAATTTGTAAAAAAGAACGCTAGAGGTAAAAAAGTAAAACTTGAATCCTAAAACCAGTGGCAATTGTCCAAAATATCCTCAATATGGTATGTATATAATTACAGCAACTGCAAACAAGCTGGAGACAGAAGGCTCAAGAAAAGGAAGAATCAATCAAAAGAGTAACTAAGATGAATTGGGATTCTTACTGGGCATATTTGGTAAAACCACATAGCCAGTGTATGACCCTCAAATGCATCATCAATTCTACCGAGAAAATGGTGCCAACTCTTGCTGATTCTGTTTTCGCAGGACAGTTAAAACCTGAAGTCGGCCAGCCGACTCTTCTCAAACAAATGCTGAATGCTTGAGATTTCAAGGAGCAGATACAGAAATAGTTAGTTGTTAATTTTAGATTCAATATTAGTATTTATTTTGCTTTAGTTTTTCCTAGAAAAAGGACGGCCATTAAACCGTATCCTACATTTTTGTAATAAGTTATTTTTAGATTTAGTTAATAGTATTTAAACCCTTCTCATGCATTTAGAGAAAGGTCCTAAAATTTATCAAAAACTTATCCTCATAACATGCACTTTTGCACCCTACGAGGAGGTTTTGATGAATGAATGGAATAGGATTTATTGATATCTGCATTTAATATCTGCTACTGATGTTGCACTTCTGTACTCTTAGTAGATGTCGGATTATGAAGAGATAAATCATTATCGCTTGAAGCTCATGAGTAGAACTAGTTATAAATGGTACTTATATCTCTTAACTATTTTTGCCTTTGTGTTAAAGTGATATTCATGTTCATTTGTTTATATATTGATGCGTGAGTGCCTGAGTTATCATTTGGCACTTTTGTACAGTGATAGCTATTTATTTATGCTTAATGTATGAGTAGCTTATTATGCGATATGTTTTTCGCAACTGTTTCGTTTAAATTTTTATACGAAGTGGTTTATCTATATTGAATTCTTTTCTCATAACAGTTAAATGATCTTTATTACCAATTGTTATTTGAAATCATTTTAGATCGCATAACAGAAGAATTACACCCCGGGTTAGTGTAGACTTAGATATTTCTATTTATTAGAATACATTTGCATGTCATTGGATTAGAGTTAGAATTAGAGCATCACACTTAGGAACTTTTAGAAAGGAAATATCAATTCTTCACACACACACACACATAAATTTGGAAATTGGTCCCATATCCCTAGTCGAACCCACTATACCAAACGGAAAAGGCGCTGCTAACCAAGGTCCGGACCGGGTGGGTACCCCCCTTGTTATAGACCCGATTTTTGGGGCTTCAACAAAACTCAAGGACAAGATTCAAAGCATTAAGATGCAAAAGAATGAAACAATTCTAGAGTACCTAAGTAGGTTTACACAATGTCGTGATGAACTTGGTGGGGTCGATGTTATTGTCCCTCAAGAATATCTGATAGCTCTAGCCATCTTGGGCCTTCCCAAGAGTTTGCATAGTTGTCAAGATTCAATAAATGGTAAAGAGAAACTGGTGAGCCCCGGTATTGTACCAAGAATGTTGCAACTCCCAAGGGCTCCTAAACTGATCCAGGTGGCTCTAGAAATAGAAGTGACCTTGAAAAAACACAAATATCAAATTTAGTCGATTGAAGTGAAACCAGAAACAAATTGTAGTCCTCTTCATCCTGATTCCAAAATGTGAACGACACTCAAATTTGAGTTTGTATGCTCAAGATATAGACGATCAAAGTTGTGGTAAGAGTCACTAACAACGCAACAATTTGGAAAAGGGATGATGCATGAAATACGGCGGTCAGAACGGGCGAATTTGTCACCTCTTTAATTTGTCGAGTGATCCTTAAAAACCACCACCGAAATTTAAACTACTATGTTTAAAAAATATATAAATATAAATATAAATTTGGGGTGGTGGGCTGCCACCACCCGATGGCACTACATATATATTTAAGTATAATACAATGGGCAGACCACCCACCGACAGATCCCCCCAACCCTTTAATACAACATTTTCACATGTATGGAGGAGTCAGCAAGGATTGAACCCACCTAGCCCAGGTGGGTCAGCTTGCCAACGGGAGGCTCCAAATTCAAACCATATCGAAATCACCAAACTATATAAAAACATGGCGTTCATTAAATAAAAACAAAGGACCAACTTTGGGCACGGCAGTTTTTGACCCCAATCTGCCCCCGTTCTATTTTTCACTGCCACCAATGGTGCACGCATCTTTATTATGAGTTCCTCCACTCAAAATGTATATAAACCTTACTTGATTGCTCAGCAAGGGCATACCAGAGTAGTTGAGGATGAGTTTTACAGGTGGAACCAGGAGCGCGCCCAAGCCGGAACCGCACCCATGCAGGCATGGAATTCAAGAAATATTTCTAAGGAATCTTGGGAGGATCTTTTTGCAAGGAATCTTGATAAAACGAAATATTCCTTGGAGCTTCAGAGGTCACTTGCTCAGAATATGGTCAATTTTGTAGTCGTTTTGCATGATTTCGCACCACGAATCCAATGGTCATGTATATTTATGCATACAAGCTTTGCATTTTTCATCCATGTCGTAAAATGGAAGTATAAGGGTCATTTGATGTAAAGTTGATTTTAATTCATTTTTGTTGCGATTTAATAAAAGAGGCCTCTCCACTTTGAGGAGGGCCCAGAGACATAGCCCACACTAGGTGAACTCCTTAATAAAATTGTTTTGTGCCTTTGATCTCATGGTCACTTTATGATTTCCGCTTATTTTTCATGTGTTTAAGTTACTTGGTTACATGCTCTTTTATATACAATTTTGTGTGCATCCTTGAAGTAAAAAGATATGGATCATCAGCTTAAATTATCAACCCGCGGTTCGTACAAACTTAGAGGTGACAATGTTATATGCATAGCAGATTGGATTCTACTCATGCCACCCTCAATCATGACATTAGATCAAAGTCCTCATAGACTATTTCTCCTACTGAATTAAAATGAAAGCTTGTTAATGAAGGTACAATTGAAAACTAATTCTAGATATGAAAGTGGAAATGCCATTTACTCAACTTGTAGATGCTAATTAATAAATTCATGAAAGGACAAGGGAAAATCTACTTGCAAAAAGAAATATATTTTATCTTGCAAAATTCATCAAAATACCAAATCTACTTGCAAAAAATAAGTTATTTTATCTTGCATAATTCTTCAAATTACCAATCAAAATTTTATGTATCATCTACCTAGTTCACACTTACTTGAAAATCATTAGCCTACTTGCATCATACTTCTGATAATAAAAAAGACTAATTCTAATATGTTTTGTAGTGAAGAAAAGGAATGGTTGGAGTGGCCTAGGAGCTTCCCATGGTCATCAAATCATAGTTGGGGGTCATTATCCATCTTTACTAAGCTAAAGCTGAACTGGGGATCAAAATTGCAGAAGAAAAGTGGTGCTACAGGTTGATTGCTACAAGACGTCATGTATTGCTACAGGAGGGCATGTAATGCTATGGGAGGGGTTCCAAGCGGATTTTAAGGGTGAAAATGATTTCTTGAGGGTATGGAAAGGTGGATGTAGGTTGAATAAGATGAAGGGAGGTTTCGTTGAGCCCCCTAGCCAAGATCAGGACCTCTATGAGTTTTGTCTTGCACTAGAATGAATGCCCACAGTGTCCTAAGTTCACTAGGCAAAATGACTTATGGAAACAAAGTTTTGGGATAGAATTGAAGGTGGAAAGAGAAGATGAAGGATTCCAAGATGGAAGTGGTAAAGGTGCCCTTCCCTACAGATCAACACAACCCTACAATCAATCACATGCATACATCCATTGATCATTACCAAAATGAGATAAACTATGATGGAAAAGATGAGTTGAATTTAAATAACATATATTTTATGTCATAACACTAATATAATCACTAAACTGACTTCTAAGATACAGAAAGAAAATGTAAAGTAGAACAACTAACATTCATCTATTTCCAAGAAATCATAAACACAACATTTTTGGACTAAGGTTGTGAATCCTTCCACTCATTCTGCCACAAGAGAGGTGATGTAGAGGCTTGCAACCACGGGTTTTTATAGCTTAATCTCTATTGAAATGAAAGAATCTATGAACTGCTTGGAATCAAGAACAAAACATAAGTACAAAAAGAGGGACCAAAGCCTCTGGGTTGGGCCCAAACCCAAGGGTCTCAGCCCTCTGAAACTATCTCATATGCAACTAAAAATCCAACTTCTCATTATAAAAAATTAAAGGTCTCATATATCACATAAAAGTTCAAAGTGAAAATGTAAAGCTTCAATATCAATAGCTACACCTAGCTGAACAAAAAATTTGAAACCTAATGAGATTTTCTTCTTGTTTATTTATACAAAAGGGCATATAATAGTATCTCCCTTGAAAGTAGGAGTGATTCCCTCCTTGATCTCAGAAATGGTGGATATTTTCCCTCTTGAGCTTCATTTGGACTATGAGTCACTGGTTTTCCAGTGAATTTGAACTGGTGAGACAAGATATTGTGATCCCAAGTTGAGTTAGGAAGTTAACGAGGTGGATTAACCCCCTAGATTATCTCCTGGTTGTCTCCATCAAGCCCCTGCATAGTAATTGCCTCAAAAATGATTATTTTTCCTAAAATTAAACCACATTAGGAAACATACTATGAAAACACCTTTTACTACTCTTATTAAGCATAATATAACAAAAAATGTGAATTAATATGAGAGAAGGATAGTTTTAAGGCTAGAGGATGCCATGATAATATTCAAAATATACCTATTTATGGGACTTGTCATCACCCCCTGCTGAAGGTGTTTCTCATCCTCTAAGAAATTGAGTCATCCATGTGAAGCTCTTTCATGGCCTTGGTGGCCTCCCTGACACCCCAAGGATCCTTAAATGGTGTGTCCTCTTCTGGGTAAAAACTTGCATTCCTTTATATTTTTGTCCACTCTCTCTTCTCTTCTACTTCATCTCTTCCTTCTTGTAAACCTAGCAGCAAGGGTGGACTGAGTTTGAGTCCTATCCACCTAATTTTCATCCTCTACATGATTCTCTTGTACAATGGCGTTCTCTTCAAGGCATTCCTTAACCTTTCAAGAGAGTGATATTCTTTGATTTCTAGACTATGGGATAAGGCATGCCATCTTCTTTGGAAAGCTTGCATACTTTTTGTTCCCAACATTCTAAACGTGTCTTAAAAGTGTATAATGTCTTGCTCCTAGGTAGAAATGCATTTGGGTGTTAAAACATCATCATTGGAGATGAGGCTATGATTGTTGATGAAAACCTTATGGTTCTCTAGCTCTACTTTGATATACAAAGGTTCCTTCTCATCCTTTGTCGTTACTTTTTTCACCTCCTCTGCTCTTGTTTCCTCATGATTCAACTAGTATGCTAAAGCCATTAACTTCATGTCTCCCAATCTTGAATTGGGATCCCAAAAATTCAGATTTGTCAAAGTGAGATTATGCATAACAATTCCAGTAAATTTTTCATGTCTTCCATATTAGTTTGGTTGCAAAACTCAATAAACTATTTGTAGTCCTAAAAAGGTAGAGATCCATATTGTGCTAGAGTTTTGATTTGGAACTACAGCCATTGTTCTTTGAGGAAGAGAGCATAAGACTTTGATGGTTGCATGGATTGTAGGGCTTTCATAGAGAAACTTTCCGTGCTGGAAAGTTGTGTTGCTTTATCCTACAACCTCTCTCTTAACCTTGTGTTTTCTTCCTGTAGATACTCCTTCATAATAGACTCCCTAAGTCTCAAATCACTCAACTCCTTACCAATTTCAATTACTTTCTCCTCCATGAGTCCCACATCCTCTGGATTCTTAGATTTTAGAATTTGCATCCACCTGTGGGTTCTGCCTCTCTTTATCTCCAAATCATATAGGAGTGGGATTTTAAATTTTTCAGGGATGATCCTTCCTCCTTTAAATTTGTTGTAGAACCCAAAGCTAGGTTGTGGGTCAAGCTCTTAGAGCTCTTGTAGGTCTTTCCCAACTGACTTTGAGGTGATGGATTCATTTTGTAGATCTTTCTTGTGCTCCTATAGCTTCCCCTATTATTCCTTTAGAAAACTCTACCCCTCCTATAGTAAACCATGTCTCTTCTATAGCAAACCCTGATCCTCCTATAACTTCTCTTTTTCTACTTTCTCAAAGGTAGATTGTGTCCTTAGATTCTTGAAGGTGACTTCCCTAGTGGTGGGCCTACTCACAGATGCTATAGGTGACTTGGTTTGTGTTTTACGAGGAGTGACCTCCTCAAACTTTCCATCACTGGGCCCTATTTCTTCCTTTTTACTTGGTGACTCATCGATAATGATAGGAACCTTTGTAGGAATTTGTGGTTTCCCTTATCTAATTCTAGTGCTCTTCCTAGTTTCGAAATACATGGGACCTTGTCTTGATTGCTTCCCGTTGGGCTTGACATGAGTGCTCAATGTAGCTAATGTTGTAGTTACTTCTTGTTTAGTATCCCCTATAGATAGACTTGTTTGATGTGGTTGTTCTTTTGCTCCTTGTGGTTGAGAAGTATTCTCAGGGCTTACTCTTTCTTCTACTTTCTTCTCCCCCTCATCTCCTTTGACTTTCACTTCTCCTTCTTGATGAGGCTCATCATTAGGTAAATATATGGACCTTAATACACCTCCAAGCTATTAAAATAAACTCTTCTCATAATTCCTTACATGTTTTAATTATATTTTTTTTAATGAGATGAGTAAAAGTAAGATTTTATGTCTAGTGGTCTAATGTGCATTGATTGCAGGTTTTTGGGAGAAATTTGTAGCAAATTATGGCTAATTAAGGTGCAGGAACTCGAATGAGACAAGAAGGAGAGGTTATAGGAGATGGATCTTCCTCATTAAATCCTCACTCATTTGAAGATCCCTCAGTAAAATCACACTAGCTCAGAGTTGCAAGCAACTAAGTCATGAGGATCATTGGCAGTCGATCCAGTGATAGTTAAGAACTAGTTTATCTTGATATTGGGAGCCAAGAATCCCTATTTAAGGAAGTTGTTGGCAACTTCAGTTGTATAAATAAGGAGGTCTAAAGCCTCATTAGGATTAGGATTCTTTATGCAATATAACTAAGCACTTTCGAGTTGAAGGTTTGTGACAAAACATTGTTATGTATTTTTTTGACATGATAATGAAGATGAGAATTCCCTTGATCTAGCATTGAATTGAATCACAGGGTTGACACTCTTGGGTTAGGGCCTAACCTTAGAACCAGAGGTTCCTCTTACTGTACTTTTATGCTTATGATACTTCATAGATTACTTGTTGAATTTATTGTGGCATTGTTACATTACAAGTATTGGTGAATTTGATTTGTTTGCTTCCATTTTTGCATAGCTTTGACAACAACTTTAGAGAGATAAAGAAATACCAAAAAGGTTGATAACAGGCAGATCTTGCCTCATTCCTCCCTTTTTAGGGACCATGGTTTGAGGGAGAACTCTCATTCAGCCCAAAAAGACATAATTCTGGTTTCTTATAAAAGTTTGGGGTTTTTATGTTAATTAGGTCAACATCTTTCAATTTTCAAAGATAGATTGCAATTGTCATTCCTTATATACTAGGTTCTATATTAGATTTCATGGTGTGCTCACAATAGGTTGAAAGTATTTCCATGCATGAACTAGGCAAATGAATGATGAAATTTTGTTTTCTTATGTTGTTGGAAACCTTCTTTGTTTTGACATGATTTATGAGTAAATGCCAACAACAATGTGTATATTGTAGGAGATTCAGTAGTGGAGGAAGACCTCATATCAGCAACCTCAACCTAACCTCATCCCTCCATGATCTCCAAAAGCCACTAAGTCCACAATCCAAGTTATCATTTCATAAGGACAACTTGTCATGCTTGTTGAGAAAATCCAACCATCATAAAAACTTTGGTTTGAGTTTTGGGGGAGTCCTAATCACTTCCTTACCTTATTCCATCCATCACTCACCTTCCCTAAGCCTTATACCACTGCCCAAATCACTTCTCATGTTGTCGGTCTATTCCTGTAGGAATACAGGGGATCCCGTAGGTGAATTAGGACATCCTGTAGGATGACCTGTAGTGGCTTGTTTTGAGGCTGATTTGTGAGAAATGCACCACGAAAGATAGGAGAAGAACCCTGCTTGACTCCCAAGCCATTTGACCCATCACAACCATCTCTCTCCACACCTGAACCACCTACCATACAATCAAGATGAATTAGAATTCATGTTTTTACAAAAAGAAAGACAAAAAGAAAAAGGTTTTTATGCTTATTCATATGCACAATAGTTAAGTGTTTGATTAGATCATATTTCATGCTTAGGTTAGTTAGGTTTCACATGTGTTAACTTAGAATTCTTCTAAAGCAATGTATCTTAAAAAATAGCTAGATGAGTTGTGTGTTTTAAGCATCTATTTTAGTCCTTCTTTATTGTAGTAGGTAGCATTTCAACTCTCTCGATTAAGGTAAAACTCTCCTTTCTCAATTGGTAATCAAACTTCTTCTAAATCAATATAAGGCTGGTTTGAGAAACCCTAGTGGTCTATCGCCCAGCTCAGCAGTGATAAAAGAGTGGACCTATTTCATCCATTTGTGTATACATCGTTGTCACCTCCAAGTTTGTATGAACCCTGGGTTGATGAAGTAAATTTGATAGCTCAAGGAGCTGCATCATTCTTGTTGCAATACTGGTGCTCATCACTTTTTGGCATCCTTGTTAGGGAGGTGTCTGATTAGATGTGATTTCTACTTTTTCTTCCATTTCTTATCTCTTTCATTCTTCTATTAGTTTCATTTCTGCAAGATAGTTGTACATTGGTTTGCTTTCCTTCTCATTCTGCAAGTGATTTCATTCAGCAGTTAGTTTCTATTCAGTTGTCTTATCTATTCTTCCATTAGTCTTACAGCTTGTAAAAAAAAAAACCACTTCATGCTTCGTAGGAATAGGGATAGAATAGGAAACTTTCTACCAAATACCCCCACCACTTCCAACAGCCAACCTTCCCTCTTCTTCGGTGGTTGTGAATTAGAGGACCCCTTAGACGAGCAACCTGAGATTTTTGAAGAGCCTATAGGGAAAGAAGAAGAAGAACCCATTCCAACTGACCTAATGGCTGAAAATAGAAATGAAAGGGG
Source organism: Pinus taeda (assembly GCA_000404065.3). Taxonomy (NCBI): domain Eukaryota; kingdom Viridiplantae; phylum Streptophyta; class Pinopsida; order Pinales; family Pinaceae; genus Pinus; species Pinus taeda. Next base: position 4,148 of record APFE030049204.1, on the reverse strand, counting down.
AGATAGAGAAATAATTAACAATGCTTTCCCCATCAGAGAAACCAATGGGGATGCCAAGATGAAGAACATAAGTCCCTATATTGTTCCTCACTTCCATGGCCTGACCTCGGAAGATCCAGATACTTTCTTGTCTGAATTTGTTGTCATATGCAAAACTTATGACTACACCGTTGATGTTCAAAAGTTGAAATTATTCCCATCCTCTCAAGGATGCAACTCTGGGTTGGTTCATGGGTTTACCTGGGGATAGTATCACTAGCTAGACTCAGATGCAACAAGCTTTCAGCAACAAGTATAAGGACTAGTATAGGTCCAAAGTCCCTAAAGAGGAAATTTTTAGAATGACCTTGGGACATGATGAGTCCTTAGAGGATAATTAGGAAAGATTCCAAATTATCTATAAAAGGGCCAAGTGCACACTTGATCCTGAGTCACTTAAGCTAATCCTACTCAGGGAGATCATAGAAGATCTTCTGGATACCCTAAACCTGCTATCAGGAGGGGACATCTACCAACTACCCTATGAAGATATCAAGACCGTATTAAGAACCATTCTAAGGCAGCTAGAAAAAAGGGTAGGGGTATTTAAACAGTGGCCATCTCATCCTCTTCCAACACATCTATAAAAAGTGAAATTGGGAACATGTTGGAAGATTTTAAGAGTGAAATATTGTAAACCCTTTCCCTATAGATGGACATTATACAAATCAAGAGGAAGCATGAGGAATAAGAGAGATCATTATCCATCTTCCACCCAAGATTCACAAGTAGGCACCCTAGGAATGAATTTCCATTAAACCTGATAGAAATATGCTTGGTCTGTGAAGAAAAACACTCAACATACAAGTTCCCTTCTCTACCTAGACTAAAAGCTTTGTATCAAGGAACTGAAGGGGTGACTGAACATCTCTGCTACATAAATCAAAGAAGGCCTCATGGGCATTGACCAAATCAGCAGGGCATGCAAGGGTCATCCTATGCATATTACAACCCTACCCAGAACACATCCATTCTCTCTTGGGGGGGCCCTGCTCATCCCTCCTTTTCTACACCTTCTCCTTGGTCTTTTGCACCCCAGTAGCATTCCCATCCAACCAACTAGCCATTTTAGCCATATACACCTCCACAACCTCAGTGGAATGCACCACCCTAGGGGTGGAGGCCCCCATACAAAAATGCTCCAGCTTTATTACCTTCACTTCCTACTCAACCACAAATTTTACACCCTGATCCAACTAAACAACCTCAGATGCATACCCAACCAAACCTGAACCCAAACAATAGACAAGCACAACAAGTCTAAAGTGGAGAGACATCATACCCTGCTTATGCTGTGGGAATTCAAGAGATCAACCTTAGATCTGGGAGAGTGCTCCTGGATAACCAACCTCCATCTCCACCTAAGGAGAGTGAGGAAGAAAGAGAAGAAAGTATGCCTAGAGTGAATCCACCACCCTTTCCTAAAATATTAACTCATCTAGTCCATCCTACCCCAAAAGAGAATGAACTTCTGGGTGAATTGAAAAATCTATGTGTCAAAATCCCACTTCTCCAAGCCATTAAGGATGTACCTATTTACAACAAACTGATTAAAGGGAGGTGTTTCAAACATCCAGGGAGGTGAAAAAGAGACACCCCTACCATTAGTGTCATTGGGTAGTTTTCCGACTTAATTTTGGGGTAGGTAATTTGCCCAAAGTATTTAGACCCTGGCATCCCTGTAGCATATGTACACATTAATGGCACCATTGTCCCACATACCTTGATTGATCTTGGGGCTACCATTAATGTAATGACCAAGGACACCATGCTCAAGGTGAATCTCCAGGGTTCATTAAGAAAGACCATGATATTCTTGCAGCTTGCAGACTGATTCACAGTAGCCCCTAGGGAGATGTTGAGGATGTGATGGTCTCCATTGACTCCTGGGAATACCCAACAGAATTCTTAGTTCTCCAACCTAAGACCAAATTTAATAGTTATCCTCTCATACTTGGGAGGCCTTGGTTAGCCATTGCCGATGCCCACATCAGCTGCAGAGCTGGAAACATGACTATCAAAAATGGGCATCTATCCAAGTAGTTGATCATGTATCCTCCTGCTCAGTGATCTTTAGAACATGATTTACCTTTATGGCTAGAAGAGGAGGAAGAAGATGAAGTCTACTCTACCCAACTCTATACCTTAGAAATTTCCATGGGAGGAGGACAACCTGATGAAGATGATTTGATTGAACACATCCTCCAAAATCCAACTCCCAACACCTTGTCTCTGGAGGAAGTAGTGAAGGAAACCAAGAACAACCATCAGATTGATCTATGCTTAGTTGATTCAAACCCTCCTCATGTCAAGGCAATATAATTCGGCCCTGAAAGAACACTAAAAATCAACCCCTCTCTTTCTGTACACCAGGAAGAAGAGTTATGTAATATGCTAAGAGAGCATTTGGATGCCTTTGCTTGGAGTTACAAAGAGATGATGGGAGTGCACCCCTTGGTGTGTACTCACCACATTTATATCAAAGAAGGTTGCAAACCAGTCTGACAACCCCAAAGGAGAATGAATCCAGCTCTCAAGGATATAGTCAAAGAAGAGTTGAAAAAATTGTTGGATGCAGGATTCATCTACCCTATCTCGGACAGTGAGTGGGTGTCTCCTTTGGTGTTGGTTCCAAAGAAAAATGGAAAGTGGAGGATTTGTGTTGATTACATAGAATTAAAGAAAGCAACAAAGAAGGACCATTTCCCTCTGCCTTTCATTCATCAAGTGTTAGATGGCCTAGTAGGGAAAAAAAAAATTCTCTTTCTTAGATGGGTTTAGCGGGTACAATCAAATCCAGGTCATCCTAGAGGACCAGGATAAAACCACCTTCACCTTTCCTTGGGGTACTTTCACTTATAGGGTCCTTCCTTTTGGTTTATGTAATGCTCCTGCCACTTTCCAAAGGGAAGTCCTGAGTATCTTTGCCAAGCTAGTCCATGATGCAGTAAAAATTTATATGGATGACTTTACACCCTATGGGTGTGATTTCCAGGATGCTCTCTCTAACCTAGATAAGGTGTTGAAAAAATGCATTGAAATGAACTTATCCCTTGGTCTCGAAAAATGTGATTTCTTGATGACTGCAGTGACTGTTATAGGTCACTCAATATCCCGGGAAGGACTACAAGTAGAGCCAAATAAGATAGATATCATCAAAAGGGTCCCGACTCCAAAAAAACAGAGGGATGTCAAAAGTTTTTTAGGTTTAGCCGGATACTATCAAAGATTTATAAAATAATTCAGCAAGTTATCTTCTCCTTTATTTGGGTTATTGGCTAAAGACTCGGAATTTTTATGGTCACAAATTTGTCAAGAAGCCTTGAACACCCTAAAGGACAAGTTGACTATTGCACATATTCTTCGAGGCCCAAATTGGGCTCTTCCTTTTCATATACGTGTTGGTTCCTTTTCCAAATCTATAGGAGCAGCTCTAGTCCAGATAGATGACAAGCTACATTATGCCATTTACTTCATCAGTAAGAATCTGTTGAAAGCTGACTGAACTACACAGTGACTAAAAAAGATCTTCTAGCTATTGTGTATTCATTGAATAAATTTAGGCATTACACTACCGATTACCAAACATTTGTACATACTAACCATGCTGCAACTAAATATTTAATGAATAAACCTAATGTAAATTCTCGTATTATTAGATGGTTACTTTTATTGCAACAGTTTGTTTTAACTATTATTGATAAGCCTGGCAAGGAGAATGTTGTTGCAAATTTTTTATCTAGATTGACTCTACCTGCAGGGGAGGAAGGAATGGTTTATGATCAATTACCAGATGAACATTTATTCACCATTTCAGTTTTGTCTCCATGGTTTGCGGACATAGCAAACTACTTGATGTCTGCAGAGTTTCCACCAAACTTGTCCTCCAAAGAAAAGAGGAGGATCATAAGAAAGAGCACCCCATGCACTTGGATTGGGGGCAATCTCTTCAAGCTGGGTTCAGATAAGATTTTAAAAATATGTGTCAGGGAGGAGGAATTCTTTGACACCCTCCTAGCCTGTCATGATGGGCCTGTTGGAAATAATACTGAGAGGGGGGGGTGAATCAGTATTATCACATTAATAAAACTTTTTCATTTCCATAACCA